>VJOZ01043662.1:0-10897 GCA_009801055.1 Stichopus horrens | reverse complement strand
ATGGATCAGTACACCAACCTAAGAGAACCTATAAAGAAAATGCTATTTCAAACATGACATACATTCACTGATGGTCCTCCTAGGCTACCATAGCCTTAAAACAGAGCAAAAATTTTCCAGTGACCATAATCCCATTGAGTTAACTTTGTCACTAAAACCACAAACTGCCAATGGAAATTTAACGCACTGTAGCCCATATGCTTTTCATCTAATTTGTATGGTAGCTTAAAATAACCACAGTATTGGTGTTAAGGCTATTATTATTGTGTTAGAGTAAAAAATTTACCCTTCTTCTCAATTAATAAGCATTAAATTTCACAAGGTCGTGAACCTGTCAATAACAGACAACTTTATCAAGTTTAAAACAAATCAGAGCCACGGTTATGGAAATATGGCACTTTTAAAATTTTGATGTTTGACCCCATAACCTCATTAATATGCAAGGTATGGACACCAAAAACAACAGGGCACTTCTACACAGTATGACAGACCTGTACACCAAGGCAATTTTTATTCAATTTGCCTATGGTTAGTTACAGTGTACCCAAGATTGTAACAGACATACATACAACTTTGTTTTTCATTCATTCCAAGGACCTCATTGTGCTTTGTTTTTTCTTCCTCAACACTAACCTGAACAATAGACTGTCTACTCTTAATCTTGAGACGACCGGAGAAATCTACTGAACTTTCTGCAAAAAATCTATTTTTTTGGTCCTCGATCCCACCCGAAAACAAGGGCACACACATAGACACACGCCAAGTTGAATGCATACTGTAGGTTCCTTTTGCTAATGCAAGGAACCAAAAACAGTATAAACATGAAACACATAAAGCATCATGGAACAGCCCTTGATGCCACGCTGAAAAAAATATTGTAAAGGAAACTCAAGTTCCTATGCTAGTAACAAACTAACATAAGGAAGCTGAGTTCCTGTGACTAGGTGTGTAAGCAAGCCTAACACAATAACCCTAACACAATAGACATTATGTAACACACTAACATGACAACTAGGCCCTGTAGTAAAAAAATTGTGACATAACCAGGCTAGAATTTTCCATTGGTAAAATAATTGATGACACGGAAACGATGCTTAATGGAAAACATAGAATAGCCACCGTGACGAAAAACACTTCTTCAAGCAAGGTGAATGGCTAGGTTAAACTGAAAATAGTGCTAAACATGGATTGAAAATTCACCAAATGACTGCACTCTTAGCACATAAGGAAGGCACTAATCTGGCAAAGGTTACCAGTACCCTTGGCATGGTAGATGGGAGTTTGTTGTGCTGAGACACGTAAGTGAGGAGTGATGTAAATACTGCAAGAAACATTGACAGAGAAATTTTGGAATCTTCAGACTCTTAGCATATCAGACTGCTGGAATGGGAAGGAAGCACTAGCCCAGTATTAGGTTGGACAGCACCAAGGATTCATTCTTTCACTCCTTTTGCAACTGTTGGCTCTCTCATCTGTGAATTGCCATGAGTAGCTCCGCTTATGTGGCAGGAACAGCACAATACAAATCCAGTTATTTATTATTATTTCTTTGTTTTTTTTCCTCAACTTCTATCTTGGTATGTGTTTGATTCTGACCTTGAAGTCACACCCAGACTATGGGAGACTGGAGTATCCTTCTGAGGATGTTTGCACTGCGTGTAGTGCAGTGTTTGTGAGTTGCTGTACTTTGCATTTACCAGGGATGTGTTGTAGGTGTCTCTCTAGGTTGGTGTTTGCTTGATTTGCACCCATTGCTACTGGGATGACCATTGCTTTGATGTTCCACAGTATTTTTATTTCTAGTTTAAAGTCTTGGGACTTGCCTACTTTTTTATTTTCCTTCTCAACTATTCTTGGTGTCCAAGGCCAGAATCTTGACGATCAGTAGTTGGTCTTCCGTTCCCCAGCATCCTGGTCGTGATCCTTTCTATTTTTGTAGTTGGTGTAGCTGATGTGTGTTCAGGTGTTCATTTCTGGTTGGCAAGCATCCCTGGGAACAGTTTCCACATAGTCAGTGGGCAAGTAATGGGTTTGTAGTTGTGTTGTTGAGTACCTTGTAGGGGGTCTTTCTCTATGGGAACAATTTGCCCAGTTGTGAGCCATGTTGATATGTTTTGTGGGTATTCAAGAATGTCTTGAAGTTGAGTTGCCAGTCCCCTTGAACCTGGTCCAGTCCAATTGTCTTCAGTTTGGCATGTTTTGACATTGTGTTGTATGTAGTTCTCTGTGATACCCTGCCATGTTTGGGCGGGTGCCTTGAAGAGAGCAGTGTGTGTCTATTCTGTGTTGATGTTGTGCAGTTTGGGAGTGCCCCATAATTTCTGCCAAAAGTCATGTCTGTTTGCTAACTGGTGGTTCAGATGTTGCTGCCTGACTGTTGGTATGTCATTGAGCATAGATCCTTCTGGGTTGTGTTTTGAACAGTTTGTTGATTCTGCATTGTAACTTTGGAGTCTTGGTTTTGCGGCAGTGAGGTGTTGTTTGGTGTCTTCAGTACCTGCCTTGAGTCCCAAGTGATTGTATATTGATGTTGGTATTTTGTATGTCACACTTTTTGCAGCATCCATCCTACCTATGTCTTTCCCGAGTGTTCTAATTTTGTTTTTAACATTCGGTTTCCATGATGGGATTTTGTTTTGTAGAGTTTTTGTGACTAGTTTCTTTGATGAGGTGAGCTTTTTTTTGTCCTAGCTGTGGCACATATGAGTGTATTTGCTGTTTGCATCTAGGTTGCTGATAAATCGGTTGCACATGTGTGAGTCATTATTGTGCTTATTATTATTATTAAAGGTTAAGTTACCAGTTCACCTAGCAAGGTAGATGGGAGTACATTTGTTTTGCTGAGACAGGTAAGTGGGGAGGGAAGTTATGCCACTGATATAAGTCGGACCCAGATAAATGCTTTGGGACAGAGATACGTGTTGACTCACACCAAACATTGATACACAGTGTGATCATAAAATGTGATAACCACACCACATACTATTTTGTTATATGAGTGACTACACCCTGCAGCAAAAAACTGATACTGTTATTCCAACTAAATCCAAGCCCATGGAACTTAGATGCTGACTAACCTCAGCTCCAAGAACTCTTCCAAGGAGAAATATTATGAGTGATCCAAAAATCCAAATTGTTATAATCCAGGAGACGACCTATCAAAAATAAAATAATTCATCATTATAATAGATTCTTTATAAATCACTCTCTTGAGAAGACTGAAACAGTTATGCGAATAAGAATTTTTAAACATGCACCTGACAAGACCAATTTGACACACCCAGAAATCCCTGAACAGTTTCCTGTACATCATCAATTGTTTCAAAGTTTCACCACTTGAAGTAGTGTTTATGATGTTTCTCTGCAATTAAAACCCTGTTTAATTTATCAACAAACAAAAGGGATTTTTCTACTTGATGTGTTACACATGTCTACATCATAACAAACATGACATCTCTGCTCCTCAACACATCTATAAAAGAAGACATCAATAACCAAACATGCAGTGTTTGGGTTGTTAAAATATCCAAGGGTAATGAATCCTATCTTATAATGTCAGCTATTTCTTGCATCTTACTTCAATTGTTCTATTTGCATATTTCAAGTTACTCATATATTATCAGGGTAAGTTGGTACGAACAGATGCCACGTTCACACTTGATTGATTTCACAACTGAAGCAAAGGAACAGAAAAGGAATGCTCCTCTTCCTAATCATGTCAGGCTCCTAGTCACATGCCATTGCTCTGTTCAACGCCTCTAAGTTTTAACCAGCCTCTTCTGCATTTCTCAACTGTATTTCAACACTAGTTTTTATTTAAAGTCTTCCGACCTCTGACCAATCTCTCCTATTTGCTACCTTTTCTGTTGCTTTACCAACCAACAGTCCTCCTTGTTGACATCATCATTTGGAACTCTTCCAAAGTAATGCTTTTCCTAAAGTTTCTTTTCCTTACAGGTCAATGTTGGTTCAAGCCCTGTTCAGCTGACTCCCCAGTGATAGGGAAGACTAGAGATCATATACTGAGACATTTTTTTGGGCCTAAGTTGTACAAGAATGTGAGTCATTATTGTGTTGTAGTTGAAAATAAAAGTCAAATTGCAGGCAATGTAAACCTAATCACAAAATTGAGAAAAGCTGTGTGTACCTATTCCAGTCAACCAATTGATAGACTTATCATTGTGTTGGCCTTCTTCATATTACAAGATCAGGTTGTATATGTATCTTTTTAATAATGAATGTTGCTGCTATATGTCATGAAGCTATGGTATCCCCCTACAAACATACAGCAAAGGCTGTTTCTGATTCACTTCTCAAAATTCTTTACAAGAGTTGGACTTTCTAGGGAAGTACAACATGATCGAGTTTCAAACTTTTTGAGTAGATGATCTTCAGAGGTCTTGCAGAGTCTGGGCATTCAGCAAACGGCATTGTCTACTTACTACCTGAATCTCAAGGTGTGCTAGAATACTACCATCAAACTCTTAAAAACCTGTTCTGCCACGAGTGCCAGATGTATTGGGACAAGGCCATTGACCTCCGTTTGTTTGACACTAGAGAACCTCCAAGCGAGTCTACTGGTTTCAGCCCTTTTGAACTCATCTATGGGGAATAAGTCTGAGGACTGTTGCAGGATATGAAAGAAAAGTGGTTCCACAACTGAAGTTAATTTGCTAGACTATGAATCTTATTTAAGAAAGACTGCATAGGGCATGCAGCCTGGCAAAAAAGAATTTACTGAAAACCCAGAACCAAAGGAAGAAACAATTTGACAATAAAGGAAAATGAGTTTTTAGACTGCTGAAATGGTTTAACTACCAATTCACAGGGAACCATTGGGGGCTAGATTTTCTGGTCTTCATTGTATTTTGAAGAAAGTAAGTGATGTACATTGATGACTGAATATAGAAAGGTAAATGCAGTAACAGAGATCAACTCTCATCCATTTCCATGAATTGATGACTGTTTTGATCTAAAAGGAAATGCTATGTTTAGGAGTAAATACGATCCATTTAAAGGATATTTGCAGGTACCATTAACAGACAGAGCTAAAGAATTTCGACTTTTGTTACCTGGGATGGTGTATGATAATGTAATGTTATGCCTTTAGGCATGGAAATGTGCCTAGTACTTTCACTAACTTCATAAACAAAGTGTGTAGTGGTGTTAATGGTTGTGAAACGTATTATACATTCAGAGAATTGGAAAACTCACATGGACCAAACCAAAGATTTAATATACTAAAGAAATTTCAACAAAAATGATTAAGCAACGCCTCCGTGACCTATTTACAGTGGGTCATATTCTTGGTTGCGGAAAAGTTCTACCTAACACAGCTAAAGTTAAAGCTAACAAAAAATTTCCAATTCCTACAAACAAAAGAGAATTAATGCATTTCTTGGGAATGGAAGCTTTTTACATGAATTTGTCCCAATCTTGTGGAGGTTGCTAGTCTTCTTCTGTATCTTTCAGCAAAGAATATCACATTTGTTTGGTCAGAGGACTGTCAAGGACCATTTGACAATCTCAAGCTCATGCTTACTAATGAATTTGTTCTTTCAGCCCCAGAATATCAGAAACAGTTTAAAATAGCTATTGATGCGAGCAAGTTGCTCGTATATTATCATGCTAAGTTGCTATGAGTGCCATGTTCATGCTTGATTGAACTTAAACAAAAGACCGACGAAAGGAACTCTCCCTGTCTTATTCCTCCTGGCATGCTCGTAGCCACATACCATTGCTCCATTCATCGCCTCTAACTTTTTACCAGCCTCTTCTGCATTCTTCACGTGTATTCCAACACTACTTTCATTTTCATTCTTCCAACTTCTTACCCATCTCTCCTACTTGCTACCTTTCCTGTTGTTTTACCTTCCAACTGTTCTCCTCGTTGTTGTCATTATCTAGAACTCTTCCAAATCCAAAAAATCGCTTAAGTAAGTTTCTTTTCCTTACTGCTTTTTGTTGGTTTACCGCTCTTTTAAGACTACTCCCCTGTAACAGACTAAGCCCGCCGAAGGCGCCCAGCACACCAGGAGTACCTTGTGTGTATTTAAGTTAAGTCTATGCAAATGCTGTTATGTTCCTTTACTCATTTCTTGTAATTTATGTTGTAAAAGTGATTATATTTTGACATTTATCAAACTGCCTCATTTCCTACTTTGTACCACCTGTTTAGGTTTGTGTCCTACTTATAGTATCTTGACTTCATAACACATACATCAGTTTTAGGCATAACAAGTTATGAACATTAATGAGGTCAATTTGCTGAATCTCATTCATGAATATCACTTAGGTCACATGGTCATAAGAGGATGTATTATAATTGTGAAAACCTTTGATTTAAGTAAAATATGTAACATCGCCATGCTCCATTGATTTCAAGTGTGTTAACAGGAATTGATTTGCTATTTGCAGGTGGTACTAACTATGGGACCGTTATTTTGATTTCACCTACAGTAGTTGTGAGATGTACTTTTACATGGTTTTCAAAATACTTAAAGCTGGAATATGAGTTGAAAATTTCTTCAGTGAAAGTTCAATTCCATGGAATATGTCAAAGTCACTTCACACACACAAGAAAGAAAAAAATTGTTTCAGATAAGATCATCTTGATTATAAAGCTCCATCTTCATGTGCATTTATGTTCATATCCATTCCCATTGGTCTCTTTGATTTTCAGTAATTGTGATTAACTGCTATGCTTTCTTGCAGTCTGAATTTTGTAGGCCCAACAAAAATGTTGAGACAATTTTCATATTCAATATCAGGTAGATGAGTGCATATTTCTCACTTAGATTTTGTGACAGGTGATATTTTCACCTACTTTCTCTTCCCTGAAACAGTGACAAAGAAGAAAGGTAGATAACCAGGCAATTATCAGTTCAACTCACATTCCAGCTAACTTGTAAACATGATAAATCAACAAAGTAAATGTGTAATCTTCCTATGTGTACCACCTGGTGGTTGACCTAATACACATATCATGTTAAGTATCTAGACTCAACAAAAATCCTTTGAATACAAAATTTGATCCCCCTAAATGTCACTTATTGTGTTAGATAAGTAATTACGCTATTCCTGAACAAAATAGATTTGACATGCTGCACTCTGCTGATGGCAACAGCTCCATAAAACCAAAAGCATGTTTCCAACTCATATTTCAGTGGCATCCTCTAAGACTGTAAGCACACCATATTACCTAACAGTTATACAAAATCTAAACATCCAATGCTCACACTTATACAACCATGACACTAGTCAATGTCATCACCATCCAAGATGTTTGAAGTCTAAACAGAGGAATTAGAGAACCTTACCCGAAACTGTCCATACACTGAAACAACTGCAAACATCATCACAACTAACAATGGACCCCAGAAGTCAGGCGATTCACGAACAATTTTCCTCTGAAAACCAAGCGCAGGGCACGGAAAAAGAACACATCGCAATTTGTAGTATATGTCCTTCAAATCTATATCAAGTTCTTCCCTGGAAAAGAAAGTGAAATATTGTTCACTTAACCTAAACTCAATGCACTTTTCAATGTTCATTCAAACAGATACCTTCAAATATCCATAGTATCACAGTTACAGTCTGTATCACAGGACAGCAGGTATGCTCAAAAGGTCTGACAACAAAACTTAAAGAGGGAAAATATTATTTCATAACCAGAATGCACAAATGCATTGTGGTTTCGATGACTTCATTAATGGCTTGTTCCCACAGACTCACTACTGCTTCACTGTTTGCTCCACCTATTTAGGCTGTCCGAGAAACTCACCTTCTTTCCATGTGGAAACACATCAAGCCCGAACTTGATTAAGCCCCTAAATTCTGCTGGAACTAGAGCAGCTTTGCCCTGGCTAAAGTTAACGAGCTGTAATTTTGTCGCAGGACCATAAACCTATTTGCCCACACCTGCTTGTTATTAGTCCTCTTCTGTTTTTGAGTAACCGGTTAAATGTCGTGCATCAACAATACTCAGCACCATGGTTTAAAGAAAGGACATGAAATCTTTGTAAACAAGATCTAGTCTGATTTGTTATGATTTTCTAATGCATGTGAAAAATGTGAAAAGCATTGGGTGTGAATATATATACAAATGTTCATAAAGAAAACAGATTGCATGATTAAATGAATGCAATCCAATCTGTTTTCTTTTGGGCCTCTGTTAACTAATCCGTCCACAATATAAAGTATCTTCTCATATCTTTTCTTACATGTGAAATATCATTTGCATAAAATTCATTTGTGTTTTACATTGGGACTGCATGTCTGACAAGCTCTACAACAATTGTTCTTAAGTTTAAACACACATTTTGATTTTTGCCTGTGTTTAAGAAGGGTGGTCTATTTTGCTGCTGATTATTACTGGGCCTTTGCTTTTGTTAGAAAGAAACAAGCAGAAGTACATAGAATATAGGCCACTGCAGGCCTACTGCAGCCCTATACAGTAGTTTGCAGAACAGCATTGCGAGTTTCTTTTAGCCTAGCACCTTTACCCTTGTTTAACTTCAAGACCATGTGAAAATGTGGGTAAATATTAAAACCTTTAATATTTGGTGGAACAATTCGAGTAATCCAATTAATTCCACAAGCTCCTGTATTACGTAGGCCATTACACAAAATCTACTGAACGTCAAGATAGCAGTTAAGTTACAGTCTACACAAATGCGTGATTTGCAATTGTTTTGTAGGCCTAGATGCAAATTCACTGATGCAACTAGTCAAGCCTGTAACTAGTACTTATGACTGCCATTGCACAATACAGCCTAGGGCTGTCTAAGATGGGACAAGCAAGCATTTTGTGAAACAGGACCTGTAATGGCCTACTAGGTCATTATTCACTGAAATTCAATTAGTTACATCATGGCCTTTGTAACCCATGAAGAGTCAAATCAAGTTAGTCACATAATGATTTATAGTAAGCTGGCCACACAGTATACGATTTTGGACATGTCCCAACTTAACTTGATCGCTGGATCACCAACAGTCGTGTAATGTGCATGAGTTTACAACTGCAACTGACACTTTGACCAGTTGTAAGCTGCGGGGCCATCATTCCAAGAGACAATTGAGTTAAGTTGCATGGCCAAAGTTGAATATCGTGCAGCTAGCTTTAGCGAAATCACAGCAACGCTGTGTTTACGAGGGATTTTAGAAAATGTCAGAGAGCACACAGAGGAGAATTATTGTTCGATCGTTACAAACAAAATAGTTATTGCGCACACTGAGGAGAATTATTGTTCGATCGTTACAAACGAAATAGTTATTGCCATGTAACTTCATTTTTCTTTGGCTTTATTGAATTCATAGCACGACGAACTTGCAACATGAAGCATAAACTAGCAACTAGTGTACTGGTACCCTTTCCTTCAATGGACTTTCCTTCAATAGTTTCACTAGCATTCAGATTCTACAAGCTGTTACAAATATGGAAAGTGGCTGTTGTTGTAGCTAGGCCACATCAAGCCGGTACTACAGTGGGCGCGTCTTGCAATCTCCGAATCTCGGGGTTCAATGGAAATTAATTAACTTTAAAGTACATCTCAATTCTAACATGACTCTTTGTTTTTTATGTCTGTGATGTCTTTCTTCTTTTATGGACACTGCCTATGTTGGTGAGTTAATGATTCTTCTTCTAATAGATCCAACTATATGTATGATGTTTGCATTAATAGAATCCAGTAACATTCCACCAAATTCTGAAAGTTAGGAACAATACTGTTTACAAGTCATGGTGTCATATGACACACATTCATTTGTCCACACATTCATTTGATAAACATTCATATGACACACATTCATTCATGACACAAATTCATGAAGTTAACAGCTTTTTCAAAGTTTATTTCCGTGTATGCAGTGGTAAGCCAACTCGCTGTAGAAGCCACTAATATTCTGAATAACATCATACAGCATTTGCCGAAAACTAATGAAGCGTAAGTGACCCTCATACTTACTGTCTGAGTTTGAGCACAATTGAGGCCTGCAGTGATTAGAGCAGCCTATCACGCAATGAAAAGAAGTTCCAGACTATTCGCATTGTGTTCCTTTACTATTAATGCTCCGCAGAAAGGTGAAGTTCATTGTTACCGCCCTACAGTAGATGGTCAATGGCAATAATCGTACTTTTAATCCTTTCTGAAGAAGGAAAACTCGATTGATGCGAGTAGAAGAAAAAGATTTCTACCAACCATTATCACAGTATTCACCGTAACTATGTCATTTCCCCACCTCAGTCTACAAATATTACTCTGTGCACAAAATGTTCTCTAAAAGAAACAACAGTTCCACAACTTGGACTTTCATTTTTAGTGAATACACATGTTGATATTTTGTAACATCTGTGCTGAAAAGCATAACATTTTGGACTTATTCTCAATGTAGGGCCACCATCCATGCTCACTTGAAAAACAGAAGCTGAACTATTCTATGAAAAATTCACAGGATTAACAACTGCTGGAAGATTTGAAAGTAAGATATATCAGGGTGCAAAATTAGAGGGTGTCTGATCCTATGAGACGACTAACATTTCTGTCGGACTACTGAATTTCACCAAAACACATATGCTTGGTCATCCTGCTGATGCAAAAAATCTTTGTTAGCATTACATAACTCCACGAGATTGGGATGAATGCTCACCTACTTACCACCTATCAGAAATTTCATATTTCTAACAATATGCTACACAAAATGGACCAGAATGCAAAGATGCAGTGTAGCTTCGATGTACTCATTACAGATTCTTTATCTAGCTTGTTTCTCAAATATAACTCTAAAGCTAAGAATCAAGGGTTTATTTTTGGTGCAAAGATTTGAGGTCATCACCTGAGATGAAACACTGGCAAAACACTGAAAACCTTGTGCCTGTCATATTTCAAGAAGAAAAGGT
>VJOZ01043642.1:187-12504 GCA_009801055.1 Stichopus horrens | reverse complement strand
AGAAGTTCATTTCAAAACGTCAGTAATATGAAACTTGTTTTAAATGGCTGAAATAATTCAGAAGACATGTTCTTTGCCCGGAATTCCCCTTTAACGAATGATTATGTTGGTTGGCAGCGATCATCAAGGATCATGGTTAGTCGGTGTTTAAACGTTTTCTACATTCTTTTACCCTTGATCACAACTAATTTAAACTGAATTTATTATTTATTTTCACCATACTATATACTATACTAAACTTACTGTACTTCAACTATACTAAAGCAATTCAGGCCTGTACTTAATATGTGATGCCGGAGCCCAACTGAGGCTAGTTGATCAAGTACAAACTTAGACGTCTATAGAACGGCCGTATACTTGTTTCCTCGGCCCTTCGATATGGACTATGACCTATTGCCCTGTAAACATTTTGCTCCACGTCGGTTCCACGTAAGTTCCATGAGGTGTAGCTTCAGAATTTTTTCTAGCCTGGCCCGGGACCACAGTGAGAGTGCCGCAACGTGTTCGATACAACGTGATACGAAAATTCATTATGCCACTACTGCAGTGGCCCACCCATTATTTCGTACTACATAGAGGTGGACTGAAAAATCTGTGAAGACAGTGGGAAAAACGCCACCATCCGATGGCTCCGAGCGTACCAGAGAACGTAACCTTCTGGATGATGGGAAATCCCTTCCCAACCTGCATGAAATGGTACTGTCAGTATTTCCTTGGATTTGACAATTCCTTGTGTATTGTTGGGAGTTTTTCTCTACTTAACTCTGAAAAAATGCACATTTCCTGATAAAGAATGTAATACTAATACTAGGCCTAATACAAAGTCTTAATATGGACAACACCCGACCGCCATTATTCCCTAGATATGGATAAAAAAAATGCCCAACAGTACTAGGCAATACATCCCTATATGACATTTAACGTACAGTAAGTGTTAGGAATATGAAGCATTTGTTTTCTAGCCTACTTAGCACCTCGGCGCGGTGGTTGCGCCCCTATGTGACATCCGCCCGAACTGACGTCTGCTGGCGATGGTCAAACATTCCATTAAGTTGATGAACTTAATACTCATGAGCATTAACGGCCATTCACAGGCCAGTCCTCACATGATATCAGTCCTCACAAAATACACATAATGCGCTAAAATCATATCTCGAGAAAACCTTTTCTGCATGATACAACAAGACGTAGTATTCAGATATACCATAATGGTAAGGGTATGTTCATCTCGAGAAGGCATAAACATGTATGATATCATGTGATAATCCGCAAACTAGCGAGTCGCAGAGCCACGTACGGATAGTTCTATAGAGATACGAACCCACCCTTTACAAAACGCCCTCTGTTCAATCGAGTAATAATTAGGCCCTACTATGATGACATCGAGGCGTGCTAGCATGATATATTATTTATAAAAGGATCTGAATTAAAAATGCAGTTTCGTAACCGCAAATAACGTGCAGTCATCAAGTGAACTTTCTCAAGTTGTGTTTTGTCAATTTGGTTAGATACAATGAAGATTTGACACATCTGAAGTTGCATCATTTCTTCCAAACGACTGGAGTGCTATAATTATTTCTGGTTCAATCACAGAAGAGACTGTTGCCAATTAGGCGCATAAAATTTGTTCGTAAATCATGATAACAATTTAAATTTTTACCGATATATAATAACAGTAGTATATTATAATAATTTATATTTTTAGATTGAAGTTAGTGCTTTGATAACGAATTTTCTATTAGTAGGATCGAATACATCGATTAAAATAGGTTTATTTATCTGTACGGTCGCCCTTTTCGGTACAGCGGTATATGTATTGGTAATGCACGATTTTTTGTGTGAATTTAAATCCTTCACAATCACAGTTTGGAATGTCAATGATCATACTCCAATGACACGTTTGTGTAGAAATGTCAATTTTCCACCTTACGTGGTAGCCTCATATTCTTATGTAGTTAGAGAGGATGAAAAATTGCTGTTTATTTTGCATGAACTTGCTGCATATTGACGCATATACAGCCTAACCAATGCAGGTAAACGTTAATCGTTACTCCCGTTAGTGCAAAATTGAGCACTATTAAGCAGCAGTTGTGAGTGTCACATTTCTCAGAATATGCCATCACAGATATTTGCAGAACGTATTTTTAGGATAGGCAGCATGTTTGCTCTCCGCATGACTGTAATAATACCCTTGGCTTGAATTAAACTAGTAATAAGTAGGGGCCTAGGCCTATACCAATGTTCATGTACTTTTAAGGTTACCTGTAACTGGAATGCTAGGCCTATCAGTGTTGCAACTGTGTCACTCTGGCCAAATTTGTAGCTTGCCAGCGTGAAGGCATAGTAGCATGATACTTTATAGATGGTCAAACCTGGTCAAACCCTCGTGTGACGAGTCTCGGGTGAATTCAACTAGATTGAGCATCTGCTGTTTGACTGCAGTCTACAGTACACAGACTGACAGTACACAGGCACTCACGTTCCCCATGTAGCAGCCTGCCCAGGCCTATATAGTCTTTATAATTGAACTGCCAGGTAGGATTCTCTTTCTTATGCTATAGAAAATTTAGCCTGATTTTACATTTTGACTTTCAAACCTGTTTTTAAATCCTCTATACACATTTTGGATTTAACAGCTGTCTGTTCCTAACTTTGAGTTTGTGAAATCATGTACTGTACACCTAGAAAAAGGTGGAAAAGCACACATAAGTGTTTGAATTTGAAAGGTGCCTGCGCAGAAAATTTGTTCTCTTTCTACCTTGCTACGTTTGGTTTTCTTGCCATATGAGTACTTCCACCTAAATCCACTCTGTGTTTAGTGAAGAGTGTGTTTACAGACTTTGCACATGACACTGTTTACTACAAAGAGCTTCTGTTGGGAAACCTTGCAAATGACTGCAATCCATGCACTATAGTGCAAAGATCTTTGGCATCAGTGCTGACCCTTTCTTTTTTGGCATGGCACCAAAATGTTTACCTAAAAGTGCACTTAAAAAAATCAGCCTTGGCATGTAACGTATAAGGCATACCTTAATCACTGTACATTTTGTACCGCAAACTACTTTTAAGTAAAAACTGCAACCGCAAATTTCACAAAAGGTTCTTAGGCATCATCACTAGATGGAACGCACCCTAGATTCAAATAGGCCAAGTTTCATGAATTGGTAGACTTGGTTGTTTCATGTGTAGTTCCAACATTGCAATAAGCCTAAGCCAGTACAACATGGGGGATGCCCGTGCTCAGTGGTACTGGTAGTGTCTAAGGCCTTGTAGGTGCACTGACACTGTGTGAGTGCCAGTTTGGAAACCAAGCTGTGCTCAGTGTGCCAGAGTGTAAAACCTACATTATGCCTCTATGTACTCTTAAATTTAGGATCGTTACCACCTTGGACTTTTGAAGCAGTAAAAGCCCATCATACTCGTCTGTTTTTGTTTTGATTTGTGTTGTACCAGGTTTATATACTCATGATAGAATCTGTTTTATTTCCACACCTGCAGCCACCATGGTGCGCATGAACGTATTAGCTGATGCTCTTAAGAGCATCTGCAATGCAGAAAGAAGATGTAAACGACAGGTGATGATCCGGCCATGTTCTAAGGTCATCGTCAAATTCCTTTCTGTGATGATGAAGCATGGTAAGACAAAGTCATAATTATTGAAAACTTCAGCAGGGATGAGGGTGAGGAGTACTGCAGGAAAGAGCAGTCACCATGTGTTATTCAGCAAACATTAATTTCAAGCAATTTTTAAAGATTGTCTATCACTGGAAGTTTCTGTATCATGCCTAGAACTTTTTGTGCATCATCAGTCCAGCACACTCAGAAACAGTGATTTATGAGGGCTCGACCATGTTGTGCGAGTTTATATGAGTTGTTACACTTACTACTGTACAGTAGCTGAATGCAATGCTATACATGCAAACCAAAAAAGGAGGAAAAAAAACAGTCATTCACATTGTGGCTACATTTAATGTCCAAACGTGTCTTCCATCCCAAATATTTTGTTAAAAGAAAGACAGTAAGCCCATCATAGCAGGGTTGTTGATTTTAATGATTTCTTTTAATGATTTTTTTAAATAGTTTTTTATTTTTTTTTTAATCATGATTTTAATCAGCTTGATTTAGATCAAACAACCCTGTAAAGTAGTGCCACTGCCCCGTTTCTGCTCCTTCAAACCCCAACTTTTATTACATACCTTTCATCACTTAAACCTAGTGTGTTTGAAATAGTTCAGTGCCTGTGTCAACCTCTACCTCAGACATGAATCCAAAAAATTTAATGATATGATTCAATGCTATGTGCCTTGGGGTCACAAGGCCACCAAACTTGCTGAAATTAGTGAAACGAAAAGTGGTAACTAGTCACAACTGTGAATGTTTATATTAGATTCCTTAGCTAGGAAATAACAGTTTGCAAATGTAAGGATATTGCCTAACATTATGAGTTTTGTGGTGCAGCCTTAGTAAGCTGTTGTACTTCCATAGAGAGTTTACATAAAGCTACAGTACAACCAGTATCATCTTTGTAACTTTGTGCTGATGTGGCACAGTGCAGTAAGAGAAAGATTCCAACCAGCTGATGACTATTAGCCAGTGATATCATCCAAATTAGTTTGACTCAGTAGGAGCAAATAGACAAGACACAGACCATCCTTGCACTGCTGCCATTAGAGTTCTTGGGAAAGATTTTACCATGTGAGAATAGCTGTTAAGTGACGGCAGATTCTGTAACTGATCTTGACTGTGAACTTTCAACTAGAATGAATATGAGAATTTTACATATTAATTGCTTGTTAATTTTATCTCCCTGTTTTGGGGGAAACTCCAGAGCAATATCGGGTGAGAGAAGTAAAAAAGCTGAAAAGAAGGTTTAAAAGAATTTATTGTTGGTAAAGTGTTAATAGAAAATGTGTCTGTGGGTAACAACTTGCATCCTGGACGAAGGGTACTGCATTCCTAAAAACACTTTCAAATGAGGTGTATACTTGCACTAGGGTACAGCGGTGCATCTGTATACTGATATCTATACGCCAAACTCAAATTTTCCACATTATCTTTTTCTTTTTCTCATCATACATTTAAAGCAGTTCAATTTCTGTAGTGCAAATTGCTGTCAGAATGCACTAAATGCAGACTGGCCCATTTTTAGCTCTATCTTTATCAGGGGCCACCAAAGTGTCTGGCCCAGGCTAACAGATATGACAGCGAAGTTACAAAGAAATAAAAGATATTTTCCTTACTGTACATAGCAGTCTTCATTCCATGCCTTACAATGTATGCAGAAGGTATGCCAAGCACTTACCACAGTATGCCACTTTGAAGCCAATGATTTTGTGTCTTAGTGCAATAAGTGCTGACTGGTTTGTAATGTAGGACATACTGTACACTGTCATAGCTGTCATCATCCTACATCTACTGTATAGCAAGGGCACTTAGAATAACACATCCACTAGAAGAATGATGACACCTCCAGCCGTTACTGAAATTATATATTTCATCAGACAAAAACTATTTTATTGAAAGCAGAGTGATGTAACTCCTGGAGTCTGTAACAGTTGTGTCCCTGTCATACTGCTGGTTCTTTGAGAAGGCTTTTGTGTCACGTCTCCAAAGTAATGACCCACTTACGTCATTTGTATACCTTATGGCCTACAGTATACTACTCAGTCATTTGACTTTCCTTGCGACTCTTATGTGTCTAGAGTACTCTAAACAGCAGAAATAGTGGGTTTCATTTCTGCTCAATTGTAAGTTGTGGAGGACCAGGCCAGTAATTGTTTTCATCTCATTACATTTGCTAGGTACTGCTCCTACTAACACTTGATCTAAATTTGTTTTGGAATTTGAACCATTTTATAATCATTTATCAAATCCTTAGGTATGTCATTCTAGATATCACCAGCCACCTTGCAATAGTCAAAATTAATCATGATGTTGATTTTAAGTGACTTCTCAGTCAATGTAGAAGTTAGTGCGTGCATCAGGTCCAACATTCAAACCCAGGTATCCGCCTCCTACAGTTGGTCACATGACGAAAAGTGTAATTTTGGTTGGATGACAGGTTTGGTGTGAAATCCTAACGCTGTAGCACATTTACCTCCACACGTTAAATTACATGCAGTCAGTCTCCCCTTCCCAAATTTGTGTCATGAATTATTTAACTCTCTCTTTAGCAGCTTCATGCTTTTACTGTTTGTAGATATGTGGAGGGATTCCATCCATGCCTTATTCTTTATGATCATATCTTTATGATCATATCAGGGTCGAAGTTCCACAAAGACTGTTGTGTTGGCTGAGTGCAATTTGTTTGTGATAAAGAAGAGTGATAAATACACAATGTGCATGCCTCCATACATTACTTCCATGTAAAGTTGTGTGACCATGTGCAAGAAAACTGTTTTTCTTGTGTTTCTCCGTCAGGTTACATCGAGGAATTTGAGATTGTCGATGATCACCGCGGTGGTAAGATTGTTGTCAACCTCACTGGAAGACTAAACAAGGTGAGGATCTAATAATTCCAATGACTGCAAATGTTGCAGCATTGTGTAAATCATAAGTGTAATGTAAGAGGTCTGTTGTAAAGGACACAGATTTAGCTTGCATAAATCCATCAATCAGTGAAGTGTTATATGTTAAGCACTTTTTCAAAGTTTTTGAACAAATTTTTAGTGATGAAATGTGTAAATTTGCACTGAGTTACAAAACTTGAACAGCAGTGTTGTTTTGTAGAACTCCATCTCACACCCGTCTCTAGAAACATGCAGTAGTTTGGCCTGATGATTTTATTAGTCCTCTAATGACTTGGCATGTTGTTGAAAATGTGCTGTCAGTGCCCTTCCTGGAGAAATGCTTTTGTCATCCTGCACTCCACTTTTGGAACCTGCTGTATCAATTGCATTTTTGGCCATACTCCTTGAGAAGCATATTTGTAACTCTGTAATTGTAAAAAGGATGTCACATAAAATTTTTTTCAGCCCTTGAAGGACAGTTGTTTTACAATGATGTGCAATCATGCAAGTGTGTAGAAAGCTCAAAGTCTATATATTTAATACAGTGTCACATTGAGTTACCACCAACTCAAACATTCAATTTCAAATTTAGGTCCCTAAGTTCACTTTATGAGAAACTTTCAATTAACTTCATCTTGGTCGTGGATAGACCCCTGAACCTCGCAGTTGATACATATTTCACATGAAGCCGATTTTATCTACTCTGCCACAGCACCATTTTCTGTTTACTCCTACTCGAAGTGAACCATAAGCAATCATCATGTGCAGATTATGATTTTAACTAACAATGGCAAAAATTTGCAAAATTCCTTTGTTTTACTGTTTAAAAGTACATTAGATTCATATTATTTCCCCAAGTACTTTTTGTGTCTTACTCATGAAGACAAACTTCTGTAAATTTTGGCAGAGTTTGTTATTGACAAAAGACAGCAACTCATCCCTCTTTTCAGACAGTGCCAATCCTCCCAACCACTTTACATCTACAGTAGTCCCTACCATACATAGCCTGTTTAAAATTCCTCCACATCTGTAACCGAAACAATAGGCCTGTCTGTGCAATATGCTGTGTTGTATGAGCTATTCTGCATCTTTAGAATTTGCTTTCAATCAAAGAGTAGAACCAATCCAGAATTTTGCTTCCCCCTGCCAAAAATGTAGCTTGGGGTGATTAGTGACTGCCTTTCAGAATTTGTTTTGGTCGAATATTTATCTGTCAAACCAGTTTCTAATCATACTGTACCTTTTGCAGCATCAACTGTATACATGTTTTGATACAAGTATCCAATCTCATTTCAAGCGATTATTCCTTGATAATTTGTACTAATGATTACCACCCATGCCCTTTTATATCTTTGTCGACAGTGTGGTGTGATCAGCCCCAGGTTTGATGTTACCATACCAGACCTTGAGCAGTGGACTAACAGCCTTCTACCTTCCAGACAGTTTGGGTAGGTGAAACTGTTTTTGTGCCTTGGCTGATGTGTCATTTGGAAGATACAGAACTCTGTACAGTTGTTCACCTGACCTTGTGGTGCACCCAACTTGAAAGTTGAAAAGATGGTAACCCCCCTCCTGTTGGAATTTAGAGTGCCCAATTTGGAAGTGGGTGTTCTGTATTCAAGTTTTGAAGATGTAAGATGAGAATGAATTCAGAATGAATTATCTCCCCTTATTAGTAAACGCATGAAATACGTCACACAAGAAACATAGTATTAACACTTTTCAAGTTGGTTAGCTGAAAAAAAAGCAATTTCAGAACCACGTTTCGGTGTGTAGAATTGTTCAACAAACTGTCCTAAGGCTTTATGCACTATAGCTATTCCATGGGGCTTGAGGGCATGCCCATTGACCCTATATTTTGTGGCTATCCTACCTTTTGTTTTATGATTTTATTACAAAAAGACAATCAGCTCCAACCAGTGGGATTGCTGAAATCAATCAAAATATGTAATTTTTTTTTAGCACATTGTTCATGTAATTGTGCAGATTATTTCTGCATTGCAGCAGAAATGTAGACCACTTGTAAGTGACACGCCCACATGAATGTGTTAATTCGAAAGATAAGTGGATTGACTCACAAACGTAAGTTACAGAAGTTAAGTGGACTTGTCTGTGGCTCAAGCTCATTTTAATTAAAAGTGTTAATCTTCTCACAGTACCAAAAAGCAGCGTTACTGAAATGCTTAAAGCTGCTGAGCATCAAGTTTCCCTCAGATATAATGGAGCTCTTTACATGACTCATGTTACATAATCGTTCACAAATTTAAAAGAAGAAAGACGGCATGGCTGTGGAGTGTGACCGAATCCTAGTAGGATTATACACCTGCCAAGATTACATAGAACAGAGTAGGCATATAAGGCTTTGAAGACATACAAAGAAAAAAGACCCCCCATAAAATTGAAGCTAATCAACCTGAAGAGGAATTCTCTCGTAGATGCTTGTGTTGTTTGTATAGGATAAGTTTGCACAGGGTGAAATAGTAACGTCAGTGTGCTCTCACTGAGTGTGATAGTCAAAGACATGTACTCTGAGCAAACAATCCTTTTACAGTTTCTTTTGTAGCTCCATGCAATCACATTTAGAACGTTCAAACCGATTTGCAAGAAACTAAAACAATTTGGAACCAAAAGCATTCACATGTGTATGATCTTGCAATGGGAATTGTCTTCATGTATCTCTGTAATGTGTAGTTTAAGATGTTGACTCCCTTCAGGAAGCGGTTACTGAGAAAGAGATCAGAAAGTTTCATAACTGCTTATGCAGAAAGACACACCAAATCCAGCAAAGATATGCTGTATAGTTGGCGCAAAAGTATTACTTTGTTTGCCAGTTCCGGTCATTTGTCATTCATGTAAGAGCATCATTTCAATCTACTACAGCTTTCTGTGAGCCTATCCTTCTTTTAGAAAACATGCCATCAGTTTCTTAGCAATTGATCTTTGTCATCTACAGGTACGTCGTCCTGACAACCTCAGCTGGAATAATGGATCATGAAGAGGCAAGAAGAAAACACGTCGGAGGAAAAATTCTGGGATTTTTCTTCTAATGGAAGTGAATTGTACAGTGGGTTGATGATATGACTAAATACATTTTATAAAAGACAAAAGTGACATTGTTCCCAAATCATTCTTCTCCACTGTGTTGCTTTTCCCTTTGCATACATTGTATCATCTTATTTGATCTGGAGAGTTACTATCTTTCCTTGGTTTTTAAGCATTGTTCTTGGCTGTAAATTTAAAGTGTCGTTTTTGTGCCTCACACAAACCTGCAACTACCAAAAAAAAACATATTAAAATAAAATAACATTTTGAAACCTTGAAAAGTTACCATCACCTTTTATGATACTTGCTTGGTACATAAGGGTGAAGAAGGCTGAAGCTGTCCCCTCACACATGATTGCTCCTCTGGAGTGCTGTTGTTCCTAGTCCGGGTGAGTTCTGAATGAGAACCAGATAAGTATTTTACAGATGCAGGTCCCTGTCCAATCCATAGGAACACGGAAAGTCTGCAAAACAGATGTTCCGAAGTCTCAATCCATACATGGTTGGTTCAATAGAAATTGTTGCTGATTCAGTTGATAGGAATGATAGCACTCTTTGATTTCTGTACAGTGTACCTCTGAATGAAAACCACTGATATGCCTTATTTTATCAGTAGACATTGACTTAACATGCCAACATCTGGCTGCTTTAATTCTCAGGGAATGTGTCAGGTTGGACTTCTACCTGAGACTTATATCCCTGTAAAAACAGAATCTTTGGATAAAATGTTACTGTTGTCAGTTTTCTCCGTTCATCCTTTCAGAATTCATAGCAATGGCTCACTCATAGGAATATTGAACAGAGGAATATGTTAGGTCTGTCACACAATTTTAAACAACTTGACCAAATCAAATGGTCACAGGTTGGAAGTATAAGCACAAAGGCTAAGTAAGAGGAATTATCACCATGAAGTAATGTGCATCATTCAACATCACTCTCACCCCCCTACCCTAAAAGTTTTTTTTCTTGTTGACATACATTTTCTCATGATGCTCTTTTTAACTCAGTGTGGCAGTAGTAGCAAATGACCTGATTGCCTCATAGACAGTCAGCTGTGAGGATGTGCTACCCAATTCACTTACAAAAAAATTTTCATATGCTACATGTTTATTGGTTGTGTGGAGTTTCACAGTCACATACACATGCGGTGTTTCCCAGTTGCAGCACCATAGGGGACGGTGGGGATGGGATTACCGCAGTCAAAACCTTTGCCCTCCACCCAGTTGAAATGACCCGACAGATACAGATGTGTATATGTCTATTCTCTGTTCATATTAAGGCCATGAGATGTAATTTCTCACAAAGAGGCACATGATAAAACCTTGGCAGTTTAGCCTCCTGGACAACCAACAACAGAATTTGCATCTGTACTCCACCAGATGCCATAAGTTTCCATGATTGAAGCATACCTATCCTGAGACCTACTATAACTTTTCATTCGGAGGTATGCTAAAACCTCAGAGCTTTGCCCCAGGAACCCATGAGGGACCCTACCCAGAGAAATCTTAAATCATCAGAGATGGGGGTTTTACCCTCTGGAGCTGACTAGGGGCCCTAATTCAGGCCCCTGGACCATCTCGCTAACCTCCTACAATGTGTCAGACTCAATTTGCTCCACACACGAATGTTTTACCCCCCTCCCCAACAGTATCTTTTGCCCTTCATCCGCCATCCCAGATGTAGGGCCCTGGTACCGCCACTGGTGTTACCATCTGCAAAAACAGCCCAGCTTTACCTCAATGAAGTTTATGCAAAACGTGCAATAACTTTTTCCCCTTGCTGAGCAGTGCCGTTTTGATGGAGGATTAACTTGGTGGGTACAGTGTCCGTGTTGTAATCACTAGGTGCCCGTCCAAATCCCAGTGGAACCATTCTTTCCAGGAAGTAAGTTTCCCATAGACAGAAATTTGTCGGTCAAAATAAGTTGTTCGCCAATACATTCAAATTACATTTCATGTATAATCGCTAGCGCGGTTTGTATAGTTGGCTGCTGCTGTCTATTCCCGGTGAGAGTGAACTTGAAATGATGGTTCAACAATGTTCAAAGCTAACGTTGCTAAGTTCGTACATTTCGGAAAAGCCTGTCGAATGACCTCTGGTGAGCCTCTTGTGAATAGAGTATTGAACTTACTAATTGACCTCATCAAGGGACAGGTTACTGTCATGTAAATGGCAGAGATTGTTCATGCCCACTTTTGTGCAAATAGATTAAACCCTACACTCTCCCCCCCCCCCCCCNNCCCAAAAAAAAAAAACGTATAGATTATCAAACAGAAATTTGAACATTGAATTGTTCGTAGTTGGAAAGCAGACAAAATCGACTTGTCATGTTCCATACTGTGGTATTGGGCATAAATTGTTGGGAAGACATATTCTTGGGGACCAGAATAATGACTTGTTGATCTGTATAGGAAGCTGCCAGGATGATATAAATGGTCAAATTTTTGTGTAGCAAAAGCCGTTCTCATGAAACCGCGTGCCACAAATCCAACGGAAATTTAAGGAGAGAGTAATTCGGAAAAAGCTTAACTGTGGAACGTAGTTTTCCCTGCATTCTATCAGGTTATCACAAAAAAAATCAAATTGACTGCATTTCTGTTTTCCTTAAGGATATAGTTAACGAACGAGCGAATTCCCCGGCCGTTACGTGCATTACATATGGTAAATGCTGGAGAGGCAAAGCTGTTTTGCCTTACAGCGAACAAGAGTTTACAACTTATTATTACAGCGTACAAGAGGAATTTGAGTAATTTTAGTAAAGATATT
>VJOZ01043620.1:0-12660 GCA_009801055.1 Stichopus horrens | reverse complement strand
TTTTCCCCTGGTTCCTCTGTGTTTGAATGAACCTTGTAGTCCATTGAGGAATTTTTAATAGTTGTCATTTACCAGTTGCCACAAAAAATTTGACTCGTGCAAACTTTTGTTGTGTGCATCGTCCAGCTCTGTGGTACCTTTGTTCAGGTTCCTGTGGCAACCAACAGAAGAGGGGACCATGCGGTGCTACGTTACACCGTCACATCTGCAAGGATAATCTGCATGAGAAAGGTAAACTATGACTACCATGTATATTGTGTGTGCTATTTGTGAACAGTATAGGCACAGGGTCATAACATGTTTTCATCAACATTTCTGTATGTTTGCTTTGAAATATATTTCCTGTGATTGTGTGAATTTGCCCAGACTTTCCGTAGGTCTCACGATTACAGGTGGGGAGGGGAAGGAGAAACATTAGGGAAAGATGTAGGGAATGTCCAATGTGCTCCTGAATCATCCGTAGCATTTTCCAAAGATCAATATTCCTGTCTTTCTCATTTTCAAGCTCCTCGTCAGAGCAGCTCAAAGACGGCATTTATCGGCCTCTGCCTTTCTTTCAAGGATCCATCGTGAACTTTATTTCGACAAAATCCAAAGTTGATTTTCTGGGGATTTTTTTATCTGACATTTGAACTGAAAGTGAAATGTGGTGTAACAAAGGAAAATATACTTTTCAAGTATCCCATATACAGTTCTTGTTTTATTGGCCATCTCATAACAATGGCTGTGTTTTTTGTCAGCATAGAGAGTTATGTACTTTTTACCTACCTTTGTCTGTGGGCGTATCTCCTACTAAAAGGACTAACAGGATGAGAATCAAGGCAGAGAAATATTTTAAATCATGTTTTTTTTAAAGTATATTTAGTGGTTGTCTACAGAATTAAGCTCTAAGACCCTGTGGAAAAGTGCATGAATATCCAACTAAATGCAAAACTTTGGTTCTTTTGCCAAAAGTGTTTTGAAATTTTTACAGGCAAATCATATTGTCGTCAGCGTAGCCAGAGAATTTAAAGTTGGTGGTTCGATTTTAATTGATCAGGGTGTCCACATGTCCACATCCACCACAAAATTGTCTTTTTTTTTTTTTTTTAAGTGAAGTTTTCAGCCTTTCATCCATGACTTGTATTGATAAGGTTCTGTAACTTGCGATTGGTAAAAGCATACTGTTAGTGCCTAAGCTATAGACAAGTTGGACAGATTACAAGGGCACAGCTGTGTGTCTGTGAAATGGGAATATATAGTGTTATCACTACTGAAGAAAACCAGCCATGAAGAATCACAAAGATCAGTGGTGGATTTGCTCTCATGACTGACCCAAACTTTGTTGAGAAACCATTAGCTTTAATGAGAATCAGTAACCATGACGAAATAACTTTAGCACATTTCAGAGCACTGTACAGTATATGCTGTATCCATGGTGCACATTATTGAGAAGGAAATGACAGTACATGTGTGTAAGGTTAAAGTATGGCACAGATTATTTAATAGAGATGTTTGTCATCTGAGGAGGGAGAAATCAGAATCGTATAAAATATAAGTTCAGTGGAGTATTAAAGGTCTGTTGGTATTGAAAAACATCATTATCGATATTTAGATTTTTGTAGAAACATTGATAAAATTGATATTGTAGATTTTTGGGTCCTGCAAAATCTTGCAAAATAAGTACATATGCAAACAAAATGAGTCAGACCGTAGTTGCAGTTGATATTATTTCACCA
Source organism: Stichopus horrens (assembly GCA_009801055.1). Classification (NCBI taxonomy): domain Eukaryota; kingdom Metazoa; phylum Echinodermata; class Holothuroidea; order Aspidochirotida; family Stichopodidae; genus Stichopus; species Stichopus horrens. The sequence continues at coordinate 10,942 of VJOZ01043620.1, read as the reverse complement.
TGAACAACTCTGCTGTTCACTTCATGGACATGTATACTTACCCCTTACCCACTAATGCATTCAATTTGACCTGACTCAAAATCAATTATGCCCTCTAAGTGTAGGCTTGCCCTCATTGAGTTGTGGGAGGCAGGGGGAGGGGATGTGGGGAAAAGTTGGGTGTGGGGGAGATGTACGTTACTTTTTCGTGCATCAAACCGATGGTGGTTGCTTATCAGTAGGGCAAACATATGGAGGCTGACGTACATTTCCTGCATTAAAATATGAGCCTTAGAGCCTAGGAAGGGCTGGCTGGTGATTTATTCCCTCTTGCAGTATACCTGAAGCTTTTCTCTTAATATTTGAAAAACTCAGAGGTGCTCCTTCCATCTCTCCTTTTAAAGAAATTAGGCCTAATTAGTGGGAATACTTAATTGTTACTGTGGTTTGAGAATGATGTATGTTTTGTGTCATCACGTTATTGTGTTCATCACAGATTTTTGGGCAAAATTGGAATAACTAGCTTTAGTGATAATTTCACTTTGACAGATGTGTAGCTAAATTGCATGGATTAATGAGCCTGTTTTAACATGTGTTTTATCAAAGTCTACATAATTTTTAAGCCCTGAAGAGTCAGATTGTACAGTTTAATGTCTCATCACATGTTTTTATAATGAATTTTGAAAGTACAATCTTCCAAAGAAGAAAAATTACTGTTCTGAATTTTCTCTGAAGAAATTGAAAAGCTGTTACAAAATGAATTTTCCACTTGATTGCTATATATGTCAAAATGCATGGCTTGCAAAAGCATGTAAAGCTGTGTGTGCAAGAATTGTCAGGGACAGCATCTGCACATACTACCCGGGAATGCACTGGCACATGCAGACATTAGCTGGGGGTGTGTTTGCACTTGTGAAGGTATTAGCTTGGAATGCATCTACACATGTATGCAGGTATTAGTAAGCTGGTTGCCTGGGAAATATATGCAGGTGTTTGCTGGGAATGCATCCACACATGCAGATATTAGCTGGGCATGCACCTAAAATTTCTTTTAAATTTCTTTATAACTTGTTAACCTTCAGTTATTTCTATTTTCTTGTATGTCTTATTGTGTAATCTTACCTCCCTGTCAGATTATCAGTTTCATGATCAGGTAGTGCTCTTTATCTGTACTTAGTGTGTTGATATCAACAGTTCCTTGATCACACATGTTTATATAACTAGCTTCTCCTTTTCTTCTCTTGAAGTAGTCCTTTTGAGTTCCTCCTTGAGATGGTTGGTATTGTAATCTGCTCCTCTGCCTAAATAACTGCACCATGTGGTATTCTACCTACCTCTTCCCCTGTATTGAGCAATCCTTTTATTTCCCTCTGCAACTCTGCATCAGGGTCACATACCATGCCCTCATTTAGCATAGTTGCCATGGTAATCATTCTTAGAATTGCTAACTTCCTTGAACTGCTTCCTTGAAATTGGAAAAGATGTAAGTTACATTCTCTTAGATATCCTGGTAAATCTTGTCGGAACTAGGAAGTATCATGTTGTTTAATAGCTTGAAGTAGGATAGTGATGTGGTATATAACTCTCTGCTTGTTTCTTAATTCGTATTTGATGTTTGGTTACGCTGAGGTGAACTCAGCAGGTGACATAACTAGGTAGGATCATACTCAACAGGATCAGTGTAGAACCATACTTAGACTTTATGTATTGGATTTAAATAATCAGAGAGGGTACCAACTTCAGTTGGCTTTGTTGGTCGATAAAGGTAAGTACTGTTTATACTGTGTATCTAAGTCAATCCAAGGCTTGTTTACATTCTCAAATTCTTTCCCAATTTAAACTACCGTAGCAGCCATGCTTCTTTGTGGTATTCACATCATAGAAATATCCTTGTACCTTTCTCACACTATTGCATTGTTTGACCATGCACAAAGTACATACAAATATAGTTCTATCAACATGCCCTCTATGCTCTGAATTAGCCTTGTTTGTCTTTCGTTCTGAGAGAGATCAACAGTTATTTCTTGTGTCCCAACTTACTTGCCCCCAGAATTTTGGATGCATGGAAAGCTGCAGTCTTTACTGCATGGCATCAGTCTCTCACTCTTCATGGGATATATCATGAGAAACATTCCTGTCGTGACGATGACACTCTCAGGCATATTGCTAGAGAGGCTTGTCTGAGCACAATGTACACCTAGTCTGTACAGGTGTACGTCTTTTGATTGTCAGTTATAGATTCACAAGAGGAAAACAATCAGTTGCTGTTTGTGTATCGTATGTATGATTAACTTGATCGAGTGATGCTAAAATAGTACTCATTTCAGTGTCGCTCCATCACTAAGCTGGCGCAGCATGTGAATTGGGCAACAAGTTGAAAAGTGTCCTATCAGCATGATTACATTATTATTAATAGGGTGTTGTATATCGATATATCCTCATGTTAAGCCTGCCTAAGGTGGCAAAGAAATTCACATGCTTGAATTGCTATTCCACTTTTGATTGGTCAATTAATGTTTGCTGAAATTAACTGTGATCACGGTGGATTAATGTTCATTCTTTGTTTGCAACTGAGAAGTAAAAGTGAAAACAACTTTTTAGCAAAGCTTTCTATTTCATCTTTGTGTGGGGATTTTACAATGCCTTAAAACTGCACGTTCAAGTGCTGCATGATCAGGTTCTAGTCAGGCACTTTTAATTTTTGCATTAAAGATGCATTTTTCAGTCTAAGTGATTTATAACGGCATTCACAAAAGCTATTTTCTTCCTGAAGGAGGTCATTTATCTCTACAGTATTAGTTTCAGCTAGTGTCAAGTGCACGTAATGGGAACTAAGTTTGAATTGCACCAGGTTTGAAAATTACGTCGGAAGATTTATTAACGCAAGCATAAAAGTTTTAAGTCACTTTGGTGATAAACAAGTGTGATACTCTGGAGCAGGGAAAGAGCTACCAAAACATTGATAGTCGATTGAAAGTCGATTTGCAGTATTTCTCCCTCCTGAATTTTTTGTTCCCCTGGTATTGTGTTGACACAATCAACAGACAGACTAATCAAATCTTAGATTGTTTCAGTTCCCCCTCCCCTTCTCCGTTTCCTAATGGAATTCCATTAATTTAGATAACTCTCTAAGCTGTCCAGGATATACAAGAAGTGACCGCCAAACCATTTTGTACGTTTCTGTCAAAGTTAGTGTAAATTATCGTCATGGCAACTAAGACGAGTATTATTGCATCTGTTTGACAAAATTTAAAAAGGAAAAAGTCTGTAGCATTAGTAAGAGAAAGTATTAGAAATAGAAGAGTGGTGGGGGGTTTAATGTTTGAGGTTTAATTTATCTCACTGGACAAAAAATATTGTCCACACATAGGAGGGATTAAGTTTTACACTTTGAAACTGCTTAAAAAAAATTCTGTACTGCAAAGATTTTGTTTGCCAAGATTTTTTGTAGGTGATTTCTGTCTTAAACATTGTATTCTTTCCCCCTTAGCTTAATACACTAATGTATTGTTCATCCAACTTAATGTGGGGTGAACAATCCATTAGTGTGTAAGTAAGAAGTAACTATAGTCAATCATGATTACCCACACTCGGTGAGTTGAGAAGTTCTTGACTACTAGCTGATGTTATCAAGTGTGTATGAGGCAGCCAATTTCATCTTTTTCCTGGTACACTTGTCATTTATTGTGACTTGAAGATCGGAAATATTGTGTGCATTTGCAAAAAAGTGAAGACATTAAATATTTTGTGTCCAAAAAGTTTAGTATGTCTTTTAATTGCATCACTCAGACAATTTGGGAAACAAATTGTTTCACAGGATTAATTATTGCCATATAATTTCAAATTCTTATAAAATGGTGACAAAAAGTGTTAAATACCATATTGGAGTGCAGTTGATGGTTTTTATTCAGCTTTATTTTGTATGCTTCTTTGAACAAGACAATGGGAAGGATACTTGTACTTTTATGTGCACACACAATCACTTTAATATGGTGTATCAACATTTTCAGTGATGTCATAGTTGCATCCAATCACACTTCAAGCATCGCCCCACTCATCGGGAGTACTCTGTGTGGGATTATCAGTTCTTTTCCGTGCAAGGTGTACTAATTGCGAGCAATCATATTGTCAGACAAGCTCTGATCAAGCATAATGTTTATTATGTGAAGATTCAGCCTAAAGATTACAAACGCCAATTTTGTGGAAAAAAAAATAGTCACGCTTCAAATTAGTAGCCTCTAGGTTACAACTAATTACCCCGCAGTATTGTAAACTAGAGCGTCATGTCATTGCCATGGTGTATTAAATTTGCAGTCAGAACTTTTTCTTTCTGTTTTTACTTCCTTTTGACGATGTTCTTTAACGTCAAGTGCGGCTTCAGGCTTTCAGTGCATGCCGATGCTCCGCAGCATACCTCACGGCTTGATAGCTGTCCCGTCTCTGTTTATTAATGTATTCAAAAGTTTAAGCCAGGCGACAATATGCACTTTTTTTTCCACCAGGTCCGACGGTAAGAGACTGTTTTAAATGCAGGCTGGATTTCTTTATCCCACTTCACTGGTCTGAGTCATTGTACACTTGTTTCATTTTGCAAGCAAAACAATCCTCAAGTAGGGGACTTTCTAATAGTCGAAGGATACATAGAGGGTGCTTGATGCAGCATGAAGTATGTTTTAAGTGATATGCCTTTTCCTTTGCTGCCTTTTGTCTTCTCTTTGTATGTACCAAGTGCCGGTTTCCAAGAGGAAATAGTAGAAAGGATATCTAGGCTCAGGTTTAAACCCGTAGGCCCAAATTTGTGATGAACACAAGGTGAAAAAATAACAGAAACCAGAGGAAAAGGAATAGAGAAGATGGAAGGAGTAAAATATCACCATGGTCGTGCATTTTAATCAGCTTCAATAGCTTGAAAGATTGGTTTCTGTTTCAAACCCAGAGTTTGAACCAAGAAGGTCGAGGTGACAGCCGGAAGGTCTCCAGTTTTTGCGCTAGTTCAAAGTCAGCAGTAGTACAACTCCCGAGCTGTGTTTATTCTTAAAGCAACATAGTGGACTTTTGATTATCTTGATGTGGTAACTTTGCTGGAAACAATATATAAATATAAAGCTATTGGCTGAATCAAGTGCTTGTTCATGATGTAAAATGCAATTCAGAGTCATACAGACAGCAGTCACCCAAGGTTACTCTACGCCAGGAAAATGCAGGCTAATTTCACTTCTGTGGATGTGGGAGGATGTGCGACTGACAATATCTGTAAGATCTAGCAAGTTGTAAAGATGATCATGTATGGATTGTCATCCAGCCACTGTTCTAGCTTTTACAGTATTACTGCCATAATGTGTATCAATGTTTGGTCAGATTTCTAAATATCTATAGATCAATAAATAAAATGAAATAAATACATGAATGAATGATCATGGAAGGATGGATGAATGAATGACTGACTGAAGTTGCTATGATTGACATGGTGAAGAAGAACATTTTTACTGTCAGTCTGTCTCTGTTTTGCCTAATGAATATTCAGGGACATGTAGAGGAAGACAACACACAAAGTTACTCTTCCTCATAATTTTCTGATGAAATGTTGCCAACTATCATCACAGGGTGCAGGATGTCATTTTAACTTGAGAGTGCAGTTTACTAACTTCACTCCTCACTTACCTATCTCAACACAACAATTTGGATGTAAAAATTTGACAGTACCTTCACACTTTTGTCACTTCAAGATGACAGAATGGGAAGAAGGGGCTTAGTCCTGTATTATACTGGAGGGCACCAGATACAGTGGGAATGATTACCAGTACTCATGGTAGATAGGAGGGAGTGCATATGTTGCATTGAGATAGGTAAGTGAGTCATTTGCAAATAACCAAACAAGATATGTTTTGGGATACTTGACACAGGAAAAATTATTTTTCTCTGTTTTTATGTCTATTTTCAGATCATCAACTCCATTTTTGTCCATGGCTCACAACTCTGATGATGAAGGTATGTACAGAATGTGTCAGTTCTCTTTATACACTGTCCAGGTCTCTATTGGTCTGTCCCTTAAACATACCTGCATGTGCAGGATGATAACTCAGGAGGAGGGGAGAGATAGAAGAAGGGGGGATGAGAAGAGTTTGCAAGATAGAGTGTGAGAAATGTTAGAAATATAAACAAACAGAACATCAAATCAGGAATAGGTTGGTTTTCATTGATAGCAGCTCATGGTCCTAATACATTTTGTTGAATAAATCAGCTACTTTTGTAATTCATCACCATGGTAACTTTCAGTGATCGCTAACGTACCTTTTCTCCGAGAAAAACGAAGAGAAAAAAGATTCTGAGATATGCCATTCTCCACAATACCAATTTCCACAAATTTTCAATTTGAATGAAGATATGTTCCTTGTGCTCTGCAGATGATTATAACGCAATCATCATCTCGTCTCATCCACAGAAGCAACCTCTCGGATCCACAAGAGTAGTGTCTCCCACGATCGGCTCAGGGATACCAGTTCTCCTGATATGTCTAGTCGAGGTTCCGAGGATGGAAGCGACAGACATGGTGCCTTTAACAGTAGGAAGATGAGTACCGGCCAAAAGGTGGCATCCACCCTAAGAAGTCTGGTCTCTGGAAAATCAAAACCAAATGAAAAAGTTGCCATTAAAGGTGGGTGAGAGTGGTGACCGTAGAAGCCTGCCCTTGTGACTGTTATTATTGTGAATCCATTGGTGGTTTTTTAGTACTGGTGTGTTGATAGTTTCGTTACATCGACAACAATGGCAGGTTCTCTTCGCAGCTCTTTTGATTAATCTAGAGGCAGAACAGGTTTACCATTAACTAGAGTGATGAAGTTTGCCTGGTAGCTTTATAAGATCTTCAGGCAAAACTAGTAGAAGACTCTACTCTTTGTCAAGTTGTCAAGTTTTTTTTAGTGATGATTATCCACTTCATGGCTTCACTCACCTCTCTCAACACAATAACTGCACTCCCACCTACTGTGCCAAGAGTGCTGGTAACCTTTAACACCGCCTTTGGCACCCTTTGGTCTAATACCTGACTAGTACTTCCTTCTCATTCTTGAGGTACTCTTGCCATCCTAGTAAACCAACTGTTTTCAGTTTTTGTAGAGGATTTTATTCAGTTTTGCTTGAGCTATTTGTTTGTCCTTGTTATCTAGTGTAAGCCATTGTGTGATGCATGGCTTTGTTCCAGATTTTGCAAGGATTGTTCCTGTAGGTCTAAATGAGTAGAATTGCACCATGCTATAATTTACATAACATAAACTTGCGTTGCTTCTGATCAAAGACTGAACGATCCCTGCCTCATGACTATTCATGATGTAACATTCAGGAAAGAAAACGACAGAAAGCAGGGAAGTGATGAGAGTCACATCGTAACATTTGCTTCAATTACTTTTAAATTCAGGTGAAGAGGCTCCTGAAATAAAGAAAGCCGCTGATCTCAATTTACCTCAGGAAGAAATATTGGAAATACTGAATGCGGTCAGAAGTCAGAACATGACGCAGAACGAGGCCATTCATGAGGTAAGAGATAAGCACCTCCGGGTGGAAACTCTGCTCTCAGGTGGCTCAGACTTCCGTGGGCGGACCTTAACCCTGACCTAAATGAGCACATCTCCATCACCCTCGCAGGAAACCTAACAGACATACTTCTTTTTGTTCTTTTTGTGTCTGTTTGGTTTTTTTTTTCTTTGCATAAAAACGGATGATGGAGTAGGTGTTATGATTTATGTAACAAAGTGCAGAAATTTAACCAAAATTGATCATTTCACAGCTCAGTGATCGTGTCTAGTACTCTGCCATGTTTCTCTCGCGTTGATGTTTTGATTCAATTTCCTCTCCGCCCAATTGCTTCTGCTCTCTTAAAGGTGGATGCCAGGTAGTTGGCAAAAACATTTTACAACGTTTTCCACTGGTGTCGTATTTCCACCAAATCAACCCTCCATACGTCTCCAGTTGGATTACCCACTTAGAGATACCTTTTGCCAGAAGTACTGTAACATCAATGACAATATCAGGTTTTTAGTTTCGGTGATATCTGGTATTCCTTGGTATTCCTTACATTGAGGTTATTCTGGTCACAGGTCACTCTACATTCTATTCAAATGAGAATCGGAGGCCTGAAAAGTGGTTTCATTTCTCGTATCGTTAACAGTGGCTGCATTTGCCACCGAAAGAGTTGCAAGCAGCACCTCTGCATTTTTAGACATTTCTTTTGAAAAACCCCATTGCTTTTAGTCTCCAGTATGTGCATTCCATACATTTGTTTTCAAATTGATAATTCTACACTTTTCGTTTTTTTTAAATGCAGTATGGCTGTCATTGACTATTGCATATTGCTATTGTTGAAGCTATTTGGACAAAGTTGCTGTATTATTATTCACTTGTTCAGTTCTGGCATAGTGCCCTCCTGTAATTCTACCAACCAGTTTAAAGTTTTACATGCATGTATTTGCTTGCTCCTTACATTAGATATTATCTGATCAATATATCTCTGTTTGACATTTGTAAAACACAAACTTAAGTAGGCCTTATCATTGCAAAGGGTTGTAACAACAGAGGTCTCAAATTGCAACAGGCTGAATGCCCCTTTCCTGAGATAAGGTAATCATTTAACATTCATCATGAAAATTGATAGACTGTTAATATTTAAAGGTCTTGTGACATGAAGATGATATTTTGGAGTATTGGGTGCAGTAATTATAAGTAATAATAATAATTTAAATAATTTTAATAATTTAAAGTGTTAAAAATAGTCACAAATTGCTTCAAAATCCATCAAAGACTGACAGTTTTACAGGCAAATTAGTCTCTCACAGCTACATCATGAATAAACATTGTCTAAGTATGCAAATTTGTGATGTCAGGAGATGTTCTCCTATGATATGTATTTTATAAATCCTTTGTTTCTTAAACCTTTATTTCAAGGAAATGAGAGAATTTCATACACCCAGAGGGTTTTAGCTTGAAAGCATGCATTTTCTTCTTCAAAAATATCAATATCACCTACCAATGTGAAACACAGTAATTAAGTAATTAAGAGGCATTGTGGTTAACAAAAGAATACTAGCACATGCAACGCTCCACATCATCTGTTTTGCATTTTTTTAAAACTTTGAAAAGTAATATCTCAAAAACTGGTAATAGATATGAATGAAATTTCAACAGATTTTTACTCAGGAATTTACTTTGCAACTTCTGAANNTTTAATTATTTCATCCATTGTGAAACTGATAATTCACGGTTTCTTCCATTTGTTTCCCTCACCACTGCTGATTCAAAACGTTTTGGTTTCGTTCAACAGGCTCAAATGCGGGCATTACGACGAGAGAAGGAAAAGGTAAGAGTCAATTCATGTGTTAACGGCCAGAGAGGTTGCAGTATGATACTTATGAGAAATTTACTTTAGAAAGAGAGTTATGAACACACTATACCCTCCCTCCCCCACCCTCTATCCATCCATCTTTAGAAAAGAAAAAAAAAGATCCTTTGATATGTATTGTCTGGTAATTTATGGTTGACTTATGTAAAATATGTTTCACAAACCTAATCGTGAAAAATCTCCAGAGAGCCCCAGGCTGTGCTAGGCTTTTTGAAGTATTGTCATAACATTGGGTATCTTCATTTGAAGGGTACCTTCCGAGTCACAATGCTTTTAAGTGAAGCAGATAGGACAAAACAGATGCTTTACACACACTTTTTGAACCTGTTTTATTACTCTGTCTTTCTGCATAGTCCCTTTAAAGTAGGACATACTCAGTTGAACTCCATTGCCATGGAAGCGTGGAGTCTCGTTTAGAGCACGAGAGAGGCTTCGATTGTCATCAGAACAAGACTGATGAAAGATTTCCACCATTTTGATGTTCTTCTGCTTCGTCGAAACCAAACAGAGAAGCGATACCGTTCAGGCTGATTGAGAATGTGATGTCACTATCGACATTAATCTCAATACCCTCATGTGAAAATAAATACCTTCAATTAATAAGTAAAGATTTGAATCATTTAGTATCAAGCCATTAGATGTGGATGCAAAATTTGGATTTCTCGGGATCAGTTATTGTACCTAGAATAAAATTTAGAATTACTTGTGTATCAATCGATCGTTAAAATTTTTAATTCATCAGTATGTTATTAATGACAGGTTTAAATTACAATTTCTCACCATACAGTGTTATATGTAGATTAAAATTAATTTTTCTCTGTAGGTTAATATAAGCAGTTTAAAAAGGATTCTTCAGTTTCACCAAAACGAAGTAACCATATTGCCACATTCAAGAATGATCTCCAATTTCTTACAATGAACTCACCAAATAAATGCACAAACACAAACTGAAAGTCTTGTGTCAAGGGTATTAAGAAACGTATTACCTGCAGCGGTTTATAATGGGTTTCATTTGTTTTGTGCGAGGTATATTTGTAGGTAAATAAATGCTTCCTACTAGATTTTATTTCTCTTATTTCTTTCCTTCCTCTCCCCCACCCCTGCCCTTAAAAAAAAGAAAAAAAGAAGAAAAACAGAAGGAGACAAATCTGTTTTTGCTCGTTCAGTTTCTTAGAACGGGGGGATCGAGAGTTTTTTAAAGTCACCACCCTCGTATGAATGAATCTCTTATTTGATCGCCTTCCTACATTATTTTACCGCTCGTGTGGGAGGATTATTACATTTGATCTCGGTCTTGTTTTGAATCCAATACTCCGGGTCGTCATTTAAAATGTATGTCCTCCGATCGGAAAGTAGGAAACACGCAGTCACCTCGCCCTGCTTTTTCGATCACTCCCATTAGTGTTGCTTGCTTGAATCATATGTCAGTGTGTCGTTCATATAGTACCTTGTTTTGTGTTCAAAATTGCAGAAAACCTACTTTCTTTAAAGGCCTTTTTCAAATGATTTCTTATTTCAAAGTTTGTCTTTGGGGACTTCCTAAGGTTTGAGTATATGTTGTTTTTTTTTTTT
>VJOZ01043617.1:419-11613 GCA_009801055.1 Stichopus horrens | reverse complement strand
TGTAAATAAAAGAGGTTGTATAATTCACCATTCTTCTATCACTTCATCCGACCTCATATTTATTTCCTGCATTCATGGTGTTTTTGTTTTCATTTTTTGAGAAATCGCAGATCCCTATTTTAAGTCTTGGCACCGAAGTTCAACACATGCAGAAGTGCCGCCTTAGGCCATCTGCACGGAAAAATTATGTCAGTTGAAAGTAAAAGAATACTCCAGTCTTTTTGTCGACGTCAAACGGACCTTGAACGGTAGGCTGTATGTCCAACCGACGTCAGATGACCCTCTTTCGGACGATCCATCGTGATCCAACAGCTTTGCAAAAGGCCTCAGAATCTTTCACCCTACGCTGTCCTTGATACCAAATGGCTGACTTGACATTATCTCCCATTGTCTATGCTGATACATGACTTTGGTGAAACAAAGTAGTCCCAATATTCCAACCAACTTCTGAAATTGAGATTCATTTCTTTGCTCGTTTGTGAAGTAATAATTGCACTTCATACAAAACTAATTTAACAGTTTGCCATCCTTAACGTAATTTCATGCACAGTCATATTTTTTTTGTATATTTTTACCCTTCAAACCTCCACAAACTTTGTTGGTATCAAGTCAATGAGCCCCTTTAACATGACCAATCAATTGAAAAATAAAAATTAAAAACACTCACAGAGCAAAATTCGTTATTTCAATTTTTTCCAAACGATTTTGGAAACTATTTGCATATCGTCAGTGACGGTCACGTTTGAATTCCTCGACCTACATAATCCAAGACGTACACGTACGTTTCCATGTTGTTTTGACAGCTAGTTTTTTACCCGAATGGCCTCCCAAAAACTCATCAAAATACATCAGTAATTATTGCAAAATGGATGCTCCCGTCAGCTTGCTATCACCCTGGAGGAGAAAGATCCTCCAATGCCTGCGAACGCGAAATGAGAAAGAGTATCAGCATTTATCTTCGTTCGTTGAGTCTCGTAAGTTTTGATGTATCAACGTTTTCGTTTGAGCTACGTGTGGTACATTCTGTATCGTAAAATATGACAGTTCGTATCGTTTCCTCCATTTCCAGAGTAAGGTCGATCACGACCATTGCCTTACACAGTATTGCTCAATAATGTGACATAAGACAAATTCCAAAATGCGTTCCAAAACAAACGAGAACAATTAGTCTAAGTTGATTACATTGAACAATCCATTGAGTTTCCTGACAAGATAATGACCGAAACTAAACCACCGTTTGACGCTGTCTAGCACTAAGATTTTTGCAATAATTTGCAATTAAAATACAAAAAATGTGATCCGAAATTTTTAGAAGCTGCTCTCTGAGTACAGAATAGTTGAGAGTAGCCCTACTGTAGAAAGTGTAGTCTCCAGTGTAAGCTAGGGCCTTAGGCAAGTGAAGTACTTCAGTCTTACTAGCTAGGCTTACTTAACACATTTAAAGATACATGTTTATGTTTAGATGGACCTCTGCAGTAGACAATTTCCTTTGTTACGCACTGTAAAGTGTCAATGAATCAACCCAAAACTTATCAAAGTAAAATGTTTAACAAATTTCAATTATGAAATCCTACAGCGCTGTCTGGGATTAATGTATCACTCCAACCGTGGTTGAATGTCAAAGTGCGGTTCACTTCTATTCTTTGAAATGGAGCGAGACCTTGTTTCAATGTGGTTTTAATCCTATTCTAAACAGTGCTAAACACATATATACTATCCTTTCAATAACTGCTGTCCAAGCTTGACATTAGTGATAATACTGTATATGATTATTACATTTACCCACAACAACTGGAAAAATAAATCACATTTCTCGCTGGAAAGTCCACTTTTGGGCAGCAAGTGGATTTTTTTTTCTCACAAACTTCCAGGGCCAAAGCATGTGGGCATTTTATTATTTTAATAAGATTTTGGTTGCTGACATGGTTTCTGGTGTCCTTTGCATGAAAAACAACACCCACTGTAATTGTTACAACCAAATTCCACAATTGAGTTAGGCCTAAAGCAGGACCCATGATTTACAGTACAAATACAGACCAAAACGAACACGTAACAGTTTGATTTGTAGTAGAATTTCAAAGGAAGGGCAATGATATTTCTTCAAAGCTCAGTGATAATGTTCTTTTTCTCATGTCTTTTTAATGTGGCCGTAATACTGTATTGCACTTATCAGAATGGTTTTTGTGCAAATATTTTGCCCCCATACTTTCTTCTGCCCTCCATTCCCCCTCCCCATCATAAATCTAAAATCCTTCTGGTAGCATCACTCAGAGCATCCAACACTCCAGGAAACATCCCAATAATTACACAGTACAGTTGGACTACTTGAAGGGTTACAACAGTTCAGACTACTGTGTAGTGCATGTATCTCAATGGGGATGAACCGATTAAGTGGAACAAGTTACCACCTGTCAGCCTGTAGATGCTTGAATGACACCTCAAAGATTCAACATGGATGGATGGTCGCAACATTTTGAGTTTCACTTCACGAATAAACTCTGATCAATAATTGATTTGCAGCAGAAAAAATGAAAAGGCAAAGAAAGAAAAAAAAAGAAAATTATCCTTTGTGTCACTAAGTTCTCTTATAACAATATACCCTGTTTGCAATATTCAAATTCAAGGCTATGCTAAAATAGGTATGATTTTCTTATAGACTCAAAAGATTCAAAATCTAGGCTGTGGCGGAAGAGCACAGATATCCGGGAAATATTAGTATCATGTGGGTAACATTCCCCCTATTAATTTGCATTGACCTGTTTTTATAGGAAATGTGAATGTCTCAGTCAGTATTAAAAATCCTTCAATTTCCTGGAAGATGAATATAGGCCTGTACAGTAGTAGCTATACTCTGTACTGTATGCATGTGTTCTGGACATGGTGGACCTCAGAAGGAAAATAGTCCAAGCGGCCTCTTTTTCCATCCACAGAATGGGCCATCTTCACAAAAACCTTGACAGATCATCCACAGAACGTCTTGTTCATGCTTTCATGTTATCACACCATGATTATTGTATGACCTTCACTACGGCCTCCCAAAAACTCAGATTGGTAAACTACAGCATGTGCAGAATTCAGCTGCTTGCCTTGTTACTTGCAGAAGGAAACATGAACATATCAAACAAATTCTTCATGAGCTCCACTGGCTACCTGTGCAAGAGCACATCAGTTGTAAAATCGCTTTGCTCACATACAAAGCTTTACACGGCATGGCACCATTATACGTTACTGATCTATTGTCTGAGTACCAGCCTGCCCGCTCTCTTCGGTCTTCTTCTCAGTCCTTGCTCTGCCGCCCATCATCTGTGAGTACCTCCTACTATGGGGAACGATCGTTTTCTGTGGCAGCCCCAACCATATGGAACAACCTCCCTTTCAACATTCATACTGCAACATCTCTGAACTCTTTCAAGAGATTGCTCAAAACACACCTGCTCAAAGACTGAACCTTGTTAAGTGCTTTGTGATTGTACTTACATTAGGCGCTATATAAATGTATCTTATTACTTTTTGGTGTGCAGAGTAAAATTCTGCTGCTTTAATATGTTTTGCTTCACAAATGTTGCCCATCCCAGTTAAGAAAAAAAAGGGTCGGGGGGTGTCAATTAAATCCCCATCAACGACCCTGGAAAAATACAAACATGGCCGACACTCTCTCCAACTATGGGGACTTAGCAAAGGGGACCCCTTCCTGAAAGCAGTCTCCAAAAGTGACTGTATGTCCCACTGTTAGCTTAGATCTGGTAGTCCCACATGTGGGGATTGGTTAATATAAGTCTCTTTTGGTTGAGACGAAGAAATTAAAATTTTCACAGAATAAAAAGCAGATTGGAAAACTTGCTATTTTCAGGGGGGAAATTACCATGCTGAAATACGAACAAACAAAAAGATACGCCCACTATAGGACTCAGACTAGTTGCACAAACTAAAATAATCATGACCATCCCTGCAAATTTGACCGAGTCTTATGTCATCCACACAATTGCTGCTAACTTTGCGTAGGCCGTATAGGAAAACAGTAGTATATACAGTCTCCCAATTCCTGACACGTCAAATATAGTTCATCAAATTATAGGACACCATTTTGTAGTACAATAAATTCACGTCTAAGAAAATACGAAGTTTCTATGAATATGCATTTTATTCACTTGCAAGTTGTCATGTTGTTGTGAAATAATGTGCTTCGTGACGTCACACATGTGCCTGTACATGTTACGTAGTATTGCGGGTGGGTGTGGCACGTCATACATTTCCAAATTGGCGATACCCTGTACAAAAAGTTGTGCTGACAAGTGAAAAGTCAAATGATGTAGTTTGACACTGGTAAAGCATCAATCCCTATAGTAGGTGGCCGCCAATTTGGCCTCTCAGCTATGCGTTGTCAAGGCAATAAAGTCACAGCCTTTGCTTGTCATGCAATGTCTGCAGCAGAATCCCGCGTTGCCCGAATTGAGTGCTTGCCACTTTCAATCAATTCAAAATAGAGCGATTCAGAGACCACACGGTGGTCATTTCAGAGTCTTAAGTGACCACAAGCCTCTGCACCCTGTTTTCTATAGCCAAGGCACGAAAGCGAATGCAAGAATTGGAATATGGCTGTTGAAACTACAGCAATATAATTTGGAAGTTAAGCATGTCATGTGCAAAGAGACTCCTGCTGACTATCTGTTGAGGTATTATGGACATGCTGGACACTGCAAAACCATGATAGAAGATTACGTGAGCTATGTTTGTTGCCACGCCGCATCAAAAGCTATGAAATTTGAAGCTCTTCGAAACAAGTCAAAACACGACAGCGAGACACACAGCACTCAAAATTGCCCTCACAACATGCAATTGGAGCAACGAAAGCAATCGCAACTACAAAAACCTTAAAAATGAATTTTCTGTGTTTGAAGGTGTTTACACGTGCATTAATTGACACGGTCTCTATGTGAACAAGCAGTCGACTAAACACGTACCTCCTACCAGGGAATAGTGAAGACGAAACAATTCCTTGTGGAGAAAGTTTGGTTCCCTGGTATCGAAATCATTGTAGCAAGCAAAGTGAAGGGTTGTTTAAAACGTCAGATTACAATCCCTACTCTCACACCACCAGAGCCTTTGCGAATGACAGAACTCCCACGTGCCCAGTGGGAATCAGTATCGATGGATTTTAAGGGACCATCCTTGGGGGGAGAATACATTATGGTAGTACTGTCATTGAGGACTGCAGTCATCTGGAAGCTGTAGAGGTGTTGCAAAAAATACCACCACTGAGTTTATTAGGAATGTTGGAAAAATGATCATTGAAGGCATTGGCAATGACAATGTCATTAGTAATAGTTTCAATGTTGTACTGTACACAAGTTTGAAGATTTTAGAAGAAGAGCACATTTTATTGTTTAGACGTTCATTCATGACAGCCTAGGTATGTTGCGCTGAGTGTTGTGGAGCCTTAGTAATGTATTTATAGTGCGATGACTTAGAGTAACTGATTGTTTTGTCAAGGGTACACGTGTACATTGTGAGTTTATCTTTTCTTGCTTGGGTAGGGTTACTAAGGTACTGTATTTTTGCAACATGATATTTTTGTTGCATATGGACCTTTCTATGCCAGCTTTGATCCAAGGCTTGCTTTTAGATTTCTTACGAGAGACTGTAGCCTTTGGAAAGCAGGTATCATACAAAGAGCTAACGATGGAGATGAAGTTTTACTGTACATGTCATTAACATCATCTGACATGTGAACTCTTAAGAACTCTGATGATTCAATTAATTGAATTTGGCAAAATTTTGGCCAAGTGCTGTAAATTATGATCATGGGCCTGGATGTTGCATACCCTTTGGTATGAATATTGCTGATGAAACAAAAATTAGGTAAATGGTCGTGTAAATCGCAGAATAAGTTACCTGAAGTTATTTTAGGTAAGACATCATTTGGGAAAAAGATGGTCAATGAGACTGTTGAAAGTAGCAGTAATCGTGGTAGGTATTAAGGTAAGCACAGGAAAGAAAAGATTGCAAGTCAGAAGGCTAAAATAGTTCTTGACAACAGCAATGGTATCAATTTTAGGAATGCCTAATGTCCCCTCCAATTATACACAGCTAATGGGTACTTAGCGTAAACTAAGGCAGACTCCAGGCTTCAATAAATGATTAATATTACCTCTGGGATGACTGTAACAGACAACAACCTTGATTTGTTTATCATTATACTTTAAGTCAATCCAGAGGTCCTCAGTTTGACAGTTACTAAAATTGCATGATAAATGGCCCCATACAATACTTTGGTTTACATTAGTCTGAACAAGTGACCTTTTATGAAAGATGGCTACACCCCCACATTTAGTATGTGGTGAAACAACATTAAAAGCATAGTCTGACAAAATATTACAAAAGGACTTTTGGATGGCAACCTCATTTCCCCACGCATAGACTATGTTTTCAAAGAGATGTATGGTACATGCAAAATTGGATTATGGACTGTCATTGTTATAGAAGACTAGGAAATAAAAGCATGTTTACTTGTGAACTTACTTTTTGTCCATAGATTTGCACAGACAGACAAATCAAACACTGAAATCGCTTATTTTCAGCATGTTTCTTGTCTCGTGCGTCAGCTAACGATGCAAAATCTCAAAACTGAACACAGCAATGGAGTCATTTCGCTCAGTTGCAAGTCAAGTCAAAAGTCAGACAGTTGTAAGTCAAGTCACTTGTCAAACAGTTTGTAAGTCAAGTCAAAAGCCAGACAATTGTAAGTCAAGTCACATGTCAAATAGGTTGCAAGTCAAGTCAAAAGCCAGACAGTTGAAAGTCAAGTCACATGCCACCACCAGATATTGACCAGCAGTGCAGTGAGTACTAATACTGTTAACTGATAATAGATGTCTATTGCAACATACAGTATATATCAGAGTCTACAAGTCATGTGCACTGGTGCTGTAACTTCTCATCTACTTGTACACTTCCTCTCAATACTCAAGACATAGCTGCCTGCTGCTCATACAGAAAGCCTGTGGTTGGACCCTTGTCCTTATGACTGAATCATATCGCAGAAAATGTAACCTGTGAGTACCACTCCAGACTTGTTGGTCCGAGTGGAAATCAAGAGTTACGCACACCAATTACAGTATTTACATAATTTGCAAAAAGAAGCAATGGGCAGTATTTTCACCTTAATGAAAAAATAAAAAAAAAACAGGACAAGTGCTGTAGATCTAATTACTGCACATTACTCTGTGACAGTCCTCATTTAGCAACTGGTAAGTGTTCTTATACTGTAGGTGAATACAGCATGTAATCTAACCTGCACTCAGCAAGTTTCCATGCATAGGGCTTATTTCCTACACAGCAGATGTCAACTGAGCCATTCCCCCCTTCCCCTCTAAGGCATGTTTTAAACGATGACAGATGACAAGGACGAGCATGTAAGCATATCGAGAAGCATTCAACCAGTAAATTCTTCCAGATTGTAACTATTCATAAGAGCATATTATTACAAGCAAATAATTCCATTGCACTTACGAAAAAAGTAGAATTCTGAAGAGAAAGGGCACCAAACATATCACTAGAAATGGAAAAAATATATGCTACAAATCCACCAGTGAAACATGTATTGTGCCCTTCTGCAGTGAATGGCAATTGACGCATACGTTAAGGCTCAGAAATGTGGAATGAAAACATGTTCAGCGTTGTTTGGGAATAATTTTGCTGTTATTTTAGCACCATCCCAATAGTAAATTGTGCCACTGTTTTGGACCAATATCAGTACAGTAAAGTTTCACACACTGACATCCAAAGAAGGGTCAAGTCCCAGGTTTGGTACCATGTGGCAAAATCCCTTTCACCCCATGAGTTTAAATGTCCCAGAAGCCTTAAAATAAGATGTAATGTTCTTGAATCTAGGGGATTAATAATGGGGTATATATTTATGAAAATGGAAAGTGCTGAATGTGCCAAGATGAGATCTTTACCATCTGCTGATACAAGTTCTGCACAATCTACATGGAAGTCTTGTATTAACCTTGCAGAATTCTTTAATTTTCATTAACAGTAAATCTTCAATAGTGAAAATATTACCAAAGTTCGGTGTAGGAACTATAGGTGCTCACTACTGGGCAATTGCCAACATGCATTTTAAATGTACTTTTGTTTCCTTTCTGGTGTAATGCTTTACCGTAAGCTTTGGCCTGCAAACATTGGCCCAAACTCATTACAGTCTAGAGTTCAATCTTCTAGTCTGTGTTCACAAGTGGAATCTGAAAACTTGGGATAGAAAGGGAGGTTTCATCCATAGCTGTAAGAAGAATGAGTTACACCAACAGAAAAAAGCAGTAGCACATTGTAAAATACATGTAAACAAATTAATTGAGTAGGTTGCCTGTGCAGTAGATGTTACCACATGCTAGAAGTGCAGAATGTGCAGTATGGTTGCACTCACTTTTTAGTGATCCTTGCCCTTACAAGTAAGTGCTACTGTGAGGTCTGTAATACTATTTTTCACTAGAATAAACCACCAGACATTGTAGGAGTCATAAGTCATGATGGTGCCAAAAGAAAGGAAAACCCCTACAGTACTTTGACAGTACCAGGTTAAAGGTAAATCTTGTGAAACTTAGAGAATGTTCCTCAAGATTCTTGCAAACCAAACTGCACAGGGAGAGTATATGTGTTTGGAAAATGAAAGACTTTAGGAAGGAAATGGTTGTGTCTCTTTTGCTGTTAAAGGTGCCTCTAAAATTGGTTTTATACTTGTTGTAGGCTTTCTACATATTGGAGAGTCAAGCCAGCTACATGCTGATATTCCTTTTCTCATGTGGGTATGTATGTACTGCAGGTACTTAAAGTAGTTTACATCATAGTTCTTCAGAAGAAGTATGAAGTTTCAGTCCTTACAGTACAACATGTCATCTGCCTCACATTCTAGAGTGTGTGTACAGTACAATGTCTTGTGGCTGCACTTTTGTACTCTTAGTACAGTAGTGTTTGTTACTGCACAAGTTCCTTAGAGCAGAAAAGCTGAATAAATGCATTGTTTTTGAAAGCTGGATTTTCATAACAAACTACAAAGACTTATAAAATTATGGATGGAAGTCATGTGGAAAGGGGTAGGTTGTTGTACCGTAACTCACTTTCACTTGTGTAGTGCTGGCACTTATGTTCTATTGTTGTAAAAGAAGACCTGATTGCTGAAGACTGAGTTTTCTATCATGTGTACAAAACAAAAAAAAAGTACAAGGCGAACAGTCATCTCGGATCATATGTTACCGGACATGAAAATTCTAATCTAAATATTCCCAACAACATATGATTTCATTGCCAAACTTTTAATTCTGTGACCCTACACACATGCTTACAACACGTGGAAAGTGTCGTTTCACATCGTCTGGAAAGTTTGTGATGTCAACAAGTTTACTGTATGCTGTGTATGCCAACTCATGGTGGTAATAGCTTAGGTTGTTCTCCATATCTCTCATCAAGTAATGTCTGCCCAACATGTAGTTGATATGATGATTCATCTAAATTGATTCTTATCCTCGCAGATGAGAGACTGAACAGTCAACTGGAGGATCAGAAGAAATCAAATGAGAGCCTCCTTGATATGATTGACGAATTGAAGAAAGAGAAGTTGGAATTGCAGATAAAGGCTGATTCCGGGTAAAAATATTATTCCTAATGCTCAATATATATATATCTCTTTGTGTTTTCAAGTTTTAATCATTGCTGGCAGATGCAGCAGGCAGGATTTTTTAATTTTGCTCAACCTTTCATGGCTTCAGAGCCATCAGGGATGAGTTTTCAGTGACTATCGTCTGTCCTTTCACGGCTTTATGTCTCCCAGTTTCAACGCGTTTTCTTTCTACACAAGAGAGTTTTATGACTCACTTCACTACATTAAACGACTGAACTTTTCATTTGGGGTGTTGAAGGAGACCGTACCACTAGTCCTATCCAATTTGAATGTACTCCTTAAGTAGAACTGTTTTCAATGTTTGTCACAGATATGGAATACTAAGAAAGGTGTAATTCTAAACTATTATCATTAGAAGAAGACCTGTTTGGTTTCTTGACACATAAATGTATAATGGTTGTTTGTAAATATTTAGTCAACCAGTGAATCATACACTCTACCATCTTTTTGAGAGGCAACAAAGTTACTGTACTGTTGTAGCATATTTTATGATTTGTCATCTTTGAAAAAGTAACCCTTGCTCAACTTCATTTGATAACAGCGTTGAAATTTACAAAGTAAAATCTTTGGTTAGTGTATTGTGGGGCATTCATGCTTTGTTTGTCTTATCTCAATGTGTACAGTACACTTTATTAATACAGTACAGTTGTTCACTATGTACAGTATGTCAATGGACAAATGGGTACTGTTGTTCTGCTGGTTAATACTCAGAATGCTTGCCATCATTTAAGGTTTGCTGCTCTTGCCACAGTGTCATTTCCTCCAACTCTTTCTTGTTGAGCAGTCTGGTAGATAACACACACATACGAAAAACCTGCCACAACTTGTGGAAACTCAATAAGGAATGTGCTGGCTGTAGGCAACTGATCATCGAGTAGTACTGTAGTAGTCAATGTATGACCATATTGATACTGAAATTTCAAGTTTTGCAAGTCACCTCATGACCTTGTGTGCATTACTGCTTTTGTTCTTTGCATATATATCTTGTTTAATTTAGACTTGAAATTATTTAAAATTTCACTCAACTGCAATCTACTATCTTTCTGTATAATTTGTATTGTGTTGTGCAACAGTTGTTGTTTGACAAAGTTAACTCATTGTGTTGTGCTTGTGACCATGTGTTATATGTTCATACTAAATGTCAAGTACAGTAGATATTGACACTGGTAAGTACAGTAGTTTGTTTTCATAGAGCTCAAGATGATTGGATTTGCTTTTCACATTTTTTGTGGCCATCCAGTGGCTGACAAATTGGTAAATTAGTGATGGAAATACAGCACTGTATGCACGTTGAATACTGTGTGAACCCTGCTCGTGTTGCATGCATTCTTATGTGCCCACCTAGCTAATACTAAATACACTGATTACTACTGTAGGGACTTACAGTATGTGCTTTTATTGTACCCATTAGCAATTTGCTGGTACTTGTATGACTGGTGTTAAGGTTTCTTGCTGTACAAGAGCACAGATGGTATGGTGCTGTACATTTTAGTATGTTTCATGTTACAGAATATGATG
>VJOZ01043592.1:0-12443 GCA_009801055.1 Stichopus horrens | reverse complement strand
CTGTCAAAATTTACAAAGTACTTGGTTGTTTTAGTCACAGCACACACTCCCATGGGATTCACGATGTATTCCAGGTTGCCTTTGATGACTCCATAATCGTAACCACAATTTGGTGTCAGAAACTTTCTATCAGTTTGTGAAATACCTTGATAAAGAGCCATCCTTCTTGACCACAATCGTCATCAATTAATACTGAGTGATTGACATTACTCATTCATATCAGCACTTGGTAACATCAAAGCCATGTAAGTGATAGAGTGGTTGCTGCTCTTGCATTTGGTTTTTCATTTTGATATGGTGCCTTCCCTTCTCTGGTTGCTTTTGCTTGTAAGTGATTGTGTTGGCATAAAAAAAGTGAGATATTGGCAAGGGATCACAAAGTCCTTTGTCTTGCTGGATTTAGACTTAAAATTTATTAATGTCTTTGTTATGACAGTAGTTCCACTCATACATTTTCCCTTTGCTTGCTATTATTTCAGAGGCAAACGTTCCATCAACCTCTGAAATGTATAGTTACAGAGTGTACTCATCCACATCACCCTCTCCCATTGGACTATGGCAGCCTTCAAAGATTGTAACATTTTTGGAATCATGCACTTGCGGGCAAAGAGTGGTTAAAGTCTGAAGCTTCTCGCGACTACTACTCGGTATTCATTTCAGTGATGTTATACAGTAATTGCCCCATATATATGTACTGTTATCTTTGAGAAAGATAGACGTGGGGCCCCAAACAGTGTTGTTAGCTAAGAAATGGACTTCTTTCTTGTAATCTAAGTTGTCAGACACAGTCCACATTAGGTCTTAATTGAGAAACAATAAATATAAAAAGGCATTACTCAATTTTAACATTTGATTTATTAAATTTGCATTAATTTGCATGAAACTTGCATAAAATTTTGCACGTGAAAAAGGATTTCATGTATGTATTTTTTTATAGTTTTAAAAATTCCAAATTAGAGTGGAGTCATGACACTACAGCAGGGTTGTTTGATTTAAATCACCTTGATGAAAATCCCTAATGTAAGTCACGATTTAAATCAATTGATTTTTTAAAAAAAATCACTGATTTAAATCACTTTTCTTACTGTTCCACTTTTTTATTTGAAAAATTGCATCAAATAACCGAAATAAGTTTCCAAAGCACCAATGCTGTAAAGAATGAATACTGTAATCGATTTTACCGGTAAGACATTCAGGCTACCCCCTCCCCCACCCTGCATGAACTCAGCTCTCTGTGGTACAAGAATTAGGCCTTGATCATTGGAACCAGACACAGGCCTACACTGTAGTACATTCACACACCAGATTTCCAGACTCACTTTGCAGGAATTTGTTGCAAAACTACCAAAACAGTAATGTCATGCACATTAGTTTGCTATATCTTGATATAATGGTAGTGGAAGAAATAACATGCAGATGAAATAATGACTAAGTGCATGCATTGCCATTCTCTGCAGTTTTTGATTGTCATGATTTCTAGTTTATGATGTGTTGGAATCAATTAAGACTTTAAAAGTAGGATGTTCCATAGTTTGGTTCCAGCACTGCTCAGTGTTGACAGGCCATAGGTGACCATTCATTTTGTTCTTCAGGGATGGGGGATGGGGTGGGGAAAGGGTGAATTAAGCCTTATGTTGACTTACATCCATTGGATGAGGATGAAAATAGAAATCTCTGAAGCAAGATAGCCAGGATTATAAAGTTGCGTCCCTCGGACACAAATAGTTTGAGAAATTTGCTTCCCTGAGTGAAAATGCTGAATTGAGGCACCAGATCCTAGATTTAATTAGCCTGTGAGGTACTGTATTCTGAATGTAGTGCAGGGCTGAGAATGCATGTATGCAAGATAATTTTGGCAACAATTGGGTCGAAGCCATCTTGTGAATTTAAAAATTTTTTAACAATCTGATTGAAAAAAAAAATACGAGTTAAATACGAAAAATCTGATTTAAAAAAAAAAATCTGATTTTTTAATCCTTAAGTATGAAAAAAAAGTCAACAAACCTGCTCTGCAGTGGGATCAGGTAAGTCACCCAAGCCTGTTAGACAGAGTGCTACGGTGAACTTCTGTTACATTATTTGTAGATTGTCTCGACTCGGAATGGCAACTACAATCTGGATGAAATTTGTTGGAATCCCCTACTCTGCTTTTCCTGCACAATGTTGGCTGTGACATTTTTGCAGCATATTTTGACCAGATGATTCCAAGTTCATGAAAAAACAGTGTAATTTATAGCACAGGATATAGTTTGAATTATGATTTGGATGGTGTCATTGGCATGACAGAAGAATGCATTCTGATATGATATACATACATCATTGCTGATGATGGACCTCTATGAGGGATACCATAGAGCAGCTTTCAGATGTTACCTTAATTTGCCTTGATCATCCTCTTTTTTTTTTTGAGGTCAAGAGGTCATGAGGTCAACAGGCCAGTGGATAATCCATTGACCGTCAACAAACAAATGCATGCATGTTAGTCATGAAGTGACTGACAATACAGTGTTAAAAGTGCTTGATTCAACAATAAAAACTTTGAATAATGTGCCTGTATCTTTGCAATTGCAGGTGAGAACAATCTACTGCTGAACTCAATGCAAGGACACCATCCTTGCCAACAAGCATTCTTTGTACATGTACGAGACAAACTGACAAATTTCACCTCCTTGCGTATAACTCACAGAATTTGTTAAGTGTTGCAAAAAGAATCCAAGGGGGGGGGAGAGCTGGGGTTTCACCTCCCACCTTAAGTTTGTTATTGGGTTATAATATGTCATCTCCTTTGAACTCCCAGTTAATTAAATATGAAGAATTAGTACCCATTTTCTTAGGTTCAAAATTTTGGATGAAACGAAAGTGTTGGCTAATTTGCATTTACTGTACAGATCAGATATCACAGCACAGCAGAGTCACAGTAGAGTGGAGGCGTCGAATTGCATGCACGGTATGTGCGCTGTACATACCACACCAACTGCCTGTATTTGTACTACAAATGTGTGTGTGTGCTTCCATGCTGTAGCCTATGGAGAAATGGATTCTGCAGTGGAAATTGAGCCAATCACAGGACTTATTGTTCTGCTCTGATGCTGGTGCTCCGCTTAGATAGTCTTTTGACAAACTGCCCCGCACCCGCCCTTTTTGTCTTAGTTCCTGTGGCAGATTGGTTGGGGGGATGTTAAGGCTGCTTGTGTTTTTCTGATTTTTTTTTCTAAATGAAGAGTCGTTTTTTCTATTGCTTGCTTTAATCATCTATTCCCTTCAAACTCAGAATAAAATCTGGATCATTATGGTATTACCCATTTTCCTTGGTTTGCCATCGATAAAACCTTTCACTTCAAAAGAGAGTGTTTTGACTGGATTCTTCTAGCATGTTAACTGCTAGGTACAGTACATGCATCTCAATACTGACTGGAAAGTGCTGTTTCGTGCCCTCAGGGCCGGTTGAAAAACCCAAGATTTTCTTGTATGCTCTGTGCCAACCAGTAGTAGTGCTCCGCTTAGATAGTCCAGCCTTTACTCAGTCCCCCATTCCGCCGAACCTGATAGTGGCCTTTTCGTAAAGATTGCACCCCTTCTTTATAAATGTCTGGATTCCTGCCTGTTACGGTATTGATAATGTCTGAAACTGTGGGGGTGGTGTTGACACTTAGTTGGAAAAAACATCTAGCCAATTGAGCCACTTCAAGTTTGGCACCTTCACATCCCCCTAAAAATATGATCCCAGCTATGGCCCTGCATGCGCATAACAGGGACATAGGCTGAAATATCGACTGGCATTTTTCCCTGTGATAGAGTGTCACAAGTGAGTCAATGTGGTTTGTAGATCTTTTCAATATTGTGCACCAACATCTCACATTTTCATTCTGAATCACGGAGATAAGGTCTAAGAATGAATGTTTCATCAAACAAGGTGAGAAAAATAATCACTGAAAATATAGAAATTCTGGAGATATGTTCAAAATCTAGCATTAAATGTAGCATGATTTTGCAGACCACCCTACATTACAGGGTTTCCCCTGGTACTTAATTACGGAGGCGGCTGCCTCGCAACTTTTTGAGACCACCTCGCCAAAAAAGACCGTAATTACCGCCTCACACGTTTATATCATGGTAAAAATCCTAGAATAACCCATTCTCGAAGAACCTAAGTATGGAATTGAACCCAAAATTCATGGCAGCATCAGGTAATTCTCCCTCACTACCTCATACTCCCCAAAACACAGGGGAAACCCTGAATATCAGATATTTAATATCTGTCACATCTGAAGGTAATACAGTAAAATGATCAAACAAGGCGAGTTGTATTGCACTAGCATTGAAGACCACTCCACACTGAACAAGTGGTAAAGGTATAGGCAAAATGCCAATTTTAATTACAGGTTAAGATTACATTTTTGTACAGCACCAGACAGGTGCGATTCCAGTTTTAGAAACCAATGAAAACAATAGTTTTAGCTGTGTGGTCACATCATTTCCTTAAATTCCACCAGTCCTTTGAACTACAACAGACACCTCTCTATTAGCATCATGTGTCCTGTTTGTGCAAAATCAAATCAAATTTCTGGATTTCCCAAAACAAGGAATGGGTTATGGGATTGAAATGCTCACTCTAAACCATGCATCAAGCAGGAGATACGCTGTCCATACACAGGTATCTCCCACTGCCAGTCAGCACCACCAAATGGTCATACCAGGACAGAAAACAGCCAACCATCCCTAGCTCAAAGACTGACTTTTCTGACCAGTGACCGGCAATTATTTTCAAAACCACTGATAAAATAGCCATAATTGATGGTAGTCAGAAAGTGTTCCAAAAAGAGAGAGATTTTCCTACAATTGGAAGCAGATATCTCAACAATCAGATGCATCTCACAAGACTTAGAGGGCACCATTTCTTTCTCTCTTCAAGGGATGAGTGGGGGAAGGTATATATGGAGTCAAAAGTTGCCTTGCACACTCAGTGCCGACCGATGGTGGCGCTACATTTTAAAATGGTACGTCCGGCCGGTGCTCACTCTGATCGAGGCAGCTCTCTGCATACACTGTGCCAAACATGACATGATCTTTTCACTACATATACTTCCCTTCCCCCCACCGTTCTCCCTCTTTCTAAGGGAAGTTCATCATGTACAGACACATGAGGGCACCCATCTAACACTCATCTAACTAATACCTATCCGCCAAAATGTAGCTTGGGGCTGACTTTTGAGTGATTGCTTTAAAGCAACCTTTATCTGGTTGACCAACGGACAACTAACAAGCATTTACAGCCCTCATCAAAGTCAAATTGCCCTACCAAAGACTCAGGCCCTGTAATATGGTTGATCCATGGACACTAGCATGGTAGCATTCACAAAGCAAAATTCATGGAGATATTTCATTATTGTTTCAGCTATATATATTCCAGATAAAATATGCAATTGGTTGAGTCTCATTCAAGATCCAGTTGTCTGAAAGACCACGTCGCATTGCAGAATTCGACTGCCCATTAAAAGTTGTACAGTAGTCATCCCCAGTCCCGGACGCTAAGTAAACTTCTTCACTGGAAGTGGTCAAACTTTTAATTTTTAGTCCCTTCTTTCACAGCAAAGCTAGTATGGAGGTTCATTGCTCAAAACAACAGAGAGATATCCATATATATTTGTGAATATGCACAAGAGTTGAAATCTACCATTACAGTAGTTATTTGAGGTTTTACATTAACAAATGACCTGCCAACACCCATACATTCGTGCACAAACAAAGCAAACGGCCTTTGACCTTGTGTTGGCAGCCCCTTACCTACATACAGTAGATGCTAAAGAGCCATACATGTTGTGCATTCTGTTTGTGCTGGTGTTTTACAAGTAGGACACGCATAAGTCACACAGCTAGCTGATCAACAACTCCAGACATGGAATTCAAACAGAAACTGTGTGCACTACCACAACCACAAGATGCAGCTTTATTGATCGCCACCGACGCGCCCCAAAACCAAGTCCCTCACAGTCCAATAAAGGTGTCCCAATTCAGACTCACCTAGTTTGTTTCAAGATTAGGGCAAATTTTTGGAAATTCAGAATGGCTCTTCGAGGCTACCACACAGCCCTAAACTGTGTGTTCAGTTTTTTATTTGTGATGAACACACAATCATGTATTGTTACTCTTTTGTTTGTTATTTGCCTATGTTTAGCGTAATCATACGTTCATTCCTTTGTTATTCATTATTCATTTCAGGTTTTGCCATACTTTGTAGGAAAAGTGAGCTGTCAGAGCCCTAAAATTCAGGACTATTTTTGCCATGCATGCCCCAATTGGATCCCTGCTGGTTGCATATATACTGTACACTAAAATGACAATTTTTTGCATGTTTTAAAATGCCACATCCTGTGATTTTCCATGGCTGGTTACACAAAAACCTAAAATTGAAATATCAGTCCCGTATCCATAATCCTGTGATTACGTTAGCCTAGTCTTAGCTATCAGTGACTTCTGCATACAGTATACTTTTAAATAGCATTTTCGAATGTTTTTTATCTTTTTTTTCCACATTTTATCCCCTTACCCTTTACTTTGTCACGAAAAAGTTTTATACCTATGAAATGCTAGTTTTCTGTGAAATTTTGTGTTTTCCCTTTATCTGGCCAATCGAAGTCAGTGTACGTTCTATTTTCCACAAAATGGAAACTTGCCACTTTCAGCACACGCTGACAGAGCACATCAAAATGGCGGTACGAAAGGGAAGGTAAGGAGATTGTATGGCAGTGCCAAGAACAAGGCATTGAGAGCAAAAGCTAGTGATACTGTAGGCATCGCAAGTTCACAACTAATCTGTGCTAATAAAAATTGGTTTGAATCATTGCTCACATTAGTGCGCCCGGGGTGATGACAAGTTGCGTGAAGCAAGAATGCCAACACAACATTCACCTCTTGATATTTCTCAGGGCCACAAAGGCCACACTTGGAACAAAGAATATTGGCGTATTTTGAGTAGGCCTATTTCCAATGGTAATCTTTCTCTGACCAGCAGTATCACTCATCACAGTCCGACAACTTCATTACAAAATCATGATACGTAACAAACAAAATACATATAATGGGTGGTAGCACATCACTACACGTACAACCACTGTTGTGTCAAAAATTATCTTCATGTTACCACTAATCATTGTCACTCACTGTACAAGGAGGTATAACAAATCTCCTCACTAGATCTAATAAGGCATTAATATTATCCTTAGGAAGTATGTAAATTGTGTTCATCCTATCCTCCCAGGCTTAATCCTTGGTCTAAGTATACATGCAGAAACAGTTGAAGGACACGGATTTATACCTAACCTTAAGTCATTACTGGCATTAAGGTTTTCACTAAAGCCTAAGTGAAAAATGACAAAAGTGTAGTCCCATCCTTTGTACGACTGCAGCCTACAGGAAGAGTGCCAATTATGATGAAGCCCATTTGGCATCGAAAATCCCACAAAATCTGAAATTACACACTTATACAATTGACATAGTAGGCCAGAGCACATTGCCAGCAGTGTTTTGCTTCGCCCTAATGCTACCTGCATGGCTGCAAGTCTAACCAGGTAGGCTACTGCTGGTCGAGGATAAACAAAGCAATTGGACGAGAACTGAGATTTACTACAAAATTGTGGATGAAAAACGATTTTTCACAGCTGAAACGTTACTATAACTTATCCGGATGTGGGTAGGTTAGACTTAATAACAGTTTATTTCCGATAGGGCTGCCATTACAACGAACACTCTCTCCTCACGTAGGCCCTAACCGTAACATGGGCACAAAACGACGAGCAGGCTTAGGGTAACGTTTCAATTTGGCACACAACAGTTCTTTGTTTGCGACTGCGGCCTTCATGTTATGATCGGTATACTCTACTCGAATAATACACAGCTTTCACGTAATCTGACTGCGACATTTTCAAAGAAAAATGAAGGATTTAACAGCCAGAGATAAACCGACGACCGTCGTTAATTTATAACGTCTGCTGTGACGCATAGCGTCTCGACATTGGTCGACTGTAGGCTGCAGACACGTACAAATTCGTTCTTAAAAATTCATGTGCAATGACGTTTCATAGGCCAAAACTATCAACATACTGTGCGGTAAGTCATAAAGAAACTATCGATGAACTTGGCGACTAAAAATCTGAACAAACTTAGAGAAAATTTAAGGAAACTTACGAGTCGACACACGCCGGCTACCGCGCCGAAACTGAACGCCAATGTAAAAGAGTGAATATGGCGAAATCAATGATTTGCATACGAGAACCCACAATGCATTTCGGCTCTGCCAACCCGCCCGGCAAAGAGCGACGTTACAATAACACAGGGAAAAGGTCGCCGCTTGAATGTTTTAATAATGGGAACAAAACTCTCGAGAACTTCACATAATCCAACGATTTATAGTTTCTACGACAGATGTTTGGAGTTTCAAATTGAATATGATCTTTTTACGTTTCAGAGAAAAGGAAAACTTTTCAATTGATGGAAAATCATAGAGCGGATCGTTTGAAAAGATTTCGTTATCGGCTCGAGGGTAGATTATAGGACGCGCCCGACGGGGTGACGATCGAGATGACACATGGAGGGAGTAATCTTTCACGACCACAAAATACGTTTGTGGAGGTGACAGAGATTTCCATAAAGAAAAAAATCAAGCGGTTGATCTGGAAAAGAACGAGACGGAATTTGTAACGACTCATATTTAGTGATTCGACCAGCCATGATATCGCAGGCGAGTCTCACGTCAAGCAGTTGTGCCAATCATTGCGGGCAACAGACATATGAACTAACCGTGGTCGAAATAGTGAAGCGCGCGCGACTTAACATGCATATAAAGAAGTCGGTAGCCTATATTCGATCGATATGGAATAAAATCACAGTGTACCGTTCAACAACAGTGATATGGTCGTCAAATCTGTTGCAAGCGGATTTAAGCAGTTTGAATGAAAATGCTTATCGGTGTTTTATCGAAGTCTGAGTTTTACAAAGTGTCCAAGCATAGTCGTGGGGTGATCGAAAAAGGTCAACGAGGGTGTTTGATACGGGGTCAAGAGCAGCAAGAAGGAGATTTTAGAACACTCTAGCTTTTGTGTTAAAATCTTTCCAGTTAGGGGCCTACAACAAACTGGTGCCAGAAATGGTGAACAAATAGGCCTTTCACGTTTTATACACATTTTGCCAACAACACATATTTATTATAAGTCGTGCTGTTTTCTTCTTCGAGGAAGAAGTGACGTTCATATCGGGTTAGAATTTCATTTTTTTTTGGAAGGTTTTACAAGGGAAATTTAATTCTTCCGCCCGACAGATTTGCTTCTACCAGTGTCCGACCGTCAATGCGGCGTGCTTGCGTGTTGTTTTACACCTCGGTGTGAAGAGCTAGTCAAATGACGTAAGTAATTTGTCTTCGCCGCAATCACGTGCGTGTCGCGACGAACGATACCGTTTACGCAGCCGCCACACGGTCATTGGAAAACGATCCACTTTTCAGCTTATACCGCCTGTTCCATTAACATCACACTTAACGGACCTTACAGACGTACAGACGCTGCATTTGCCAACGACTCCCATATCTACGTGCCTTGCGAGTAAAAAAATCCGCCTTCAATATTGAAACCAGGAAGTCAGAATTGCAACGCTCAAATTGACCAGACAATGACGTCACGGAGAGCTGATCCATTTTTATCGAGTGCATCGCTTGAGCAGGTTTTGTCAGCGACGAAGCTTTACGCCGAAGCTCGAACGGTGCAAGTATCAGGAGAGGTAAATTATATATCTGGCAAAAAAAAAAGAAGAAAATGAAGACGAAACAGAATGAGGAGGATTTACCATTTTAATCAAGGGGGGAAATATTGCCATTTAAATTTGTGTCTGGCAAGCATGGTCAGGCAGAGGAAATACATGATTTATTCTGTCAATATTGTTATCGACTAACAGGCTATTGAAGGACTGTCACTTGTGGGAGTAGACCGCAAAACGGGAGGATCCTCCCCACCCCATTCTTCGGCAGACCGATGTTTTAAAGATATGTAATTAAGAAAAGAAATGAAAGTAAAATCAGGTTTAAAATACACATTTTGGCAGGGGCACATCTTCTTCACATGGGGTGCGAAAGGGGCGCGGTGTAATGACGTCAGTTGTCTTATTTTCCGGGGGGGGATGTTCGTTCCATCACTCCCTAGGTACCATCACACGTGCAGTGTAACTGGCTCCACGCGACAATAAAAGCCTTACGTGATGTGATGCGCACTTCGCTCTCCCCTCCTTATAGCAATTGCTGAATAAACCCTCCGTAGATATGGCCCATAACAAAAAACGGCGATAGCTAACATTACCTGCTTTTATCGTGACTTGATTTTCCCTCTTGCTTTTTTATGTAGTAAATATACCACATTTCAGGGCCTGGAAAACAAATGCTTTTAAATCTATCTTCAAGTTTCCTATCAGAGGCCAACCGCGTAAAGAATATTCCATATATCTTTTCCGAGGGACTAGCGCGCCGCTGATCACTGTAACTGCAAAACAGGTTGCGCGCAGTAGTAGGAGTAGGAATAATGTGTATGTTTATTTGAATGATATATTCATTGTTTATTCCTTTTCTCTTTTCACTTTTTAACAACATAAATCAGCCTTTTAATTGTCTTGTGTTTGAGTACATGGCAAAGTAACTACGTCGGTCTAAACTTATATTCGAATTACTGTGCACCGAAATGTTCGATTTAATGCATGAATAAAATTTGAATAAAATATATGGGATCTCATTTATTAGACCAGGTGCGGAAATCTAAAGTCTTCCAGTTACTTGGCCGGGATACCAGACGCGTTGACGGGAAGTTGGATAGCCTGGCCCATAGACCCACAGTGTGAAAAATGTCTGTAAATTTACAGAAAACAGATTCCAAGGGACACAGAAATTTCTTACAAATATTAACCAGAAAATGTCTGTATTTTTATGTATTTATTCATTGTTTTATTTTCATTAAATTTACAAATATTTTAAGAGTGTATTTCTGTGTCACGTAAAATGGCACAAGAACGATAATTTGTGTATGTATAGCCTCTGTGTTGTTACAGTCACACAGGGATTTAAAATAAAGATGTGAATGGTGAACACAAACTCTTCGCCAATAGGTCCACGCAAAGAAAAGCGCAGCTAGAGTCACGCAAAATTCGGGGCCATCATTTAAGTCACAGAGTCGTTTCCTTTTCACTTATGACAATGGAAGGAATTCTTAAAATTTTGAAATATATGGGAGCCGTTGTCTTTTTACCCCGTTAGTAGTATTTAAATAGTTGTAAAATGTATGGAAGCGCTTGGGTCTTAAAGGGTCATGCCAGTTCGACCTTTGCAGCAGGCCAACATATATATATGAAAGTTACTGGCGTGTACCTTAAGCAAAAACAAATAAAACATTTACATGGTCCAAATGCAATCTTCGCTGGGCCTTTGCTGGCCTGGGATATAAAATGTTTAAGTTTATTCACTCAGTTTCAAATGGTAGATTACGCAATCATTTGTGATGTCATTATTGTACTACAAATTGCCTTCTGTTTCTTTGTATATATATATGTGTATGTGTGTGTGTGTATGTATGTTTTTTGAAAGCCAAAGCACCTTTTACAAGAAAAGTGATCACTGTCTTACGGTTATGGTCAGACTTGACCATACAAGTCATCTCCACACAGCATGCTACGCAAGAACACAGTAAACTTTAAAAGGTTACATAAGCAATACAATTTCAAAAAGGAAACAAAAACCGCTCATGTGAGTTGTACGAGAATTAAGGTCGTCACAAAATATTACACAATCTACTATTTGAAATTCTTTGAATATCTATCAACCTTTGTGCCTCACAGCAATAGAATAAACTATGAAGATGGGAGTTGGATGAATGACATTTTTTTTTTTCCAAGATCTAAACATGAATGTAAAATGATATACTTCCTTGTAAATATTGACTTAGGTCCACTTTAATCTGTTTAGAGTACAAAAGGCTAGAACAGGATACATGGCTATACAAATGCTGCAACCCCGCCTGAGAGAATAAAAAACAAACAAACAAACAAGAGGACAATCCACGGAGTTGCATATCTCATCGCCAACATGCACATTGATTTCAATACAGGGTCTGCACATAAGAATTTGTAATAGTTTATTGCTAAGTACTTACAAAACTTGAAGTTTATTGGTTTAGGCCTAATAGTTCTCACGATATACTTCTCAAGATATGCTGGAAATAGCAATTTTGGGGCAAAATAGACTTTTTTCTAAAACAAATCAGCAAATTTGACTCGATATACCATACGACTAATTTATCTTGCACGTATTGGCATCATGCACAACCCTACCAAGTTTCAACTTAATTGCTCATATGCTTTTCAAATTATTCTGGAAAAACCACAATTTGGACAGGTCCGGACGCACACACACACACACA
>VJOZ01043585.1:0-11294 GCA_009801055.1 Stichopus horrens | reverse complement strand
GAAACTAATGAAATGTGAAGCACTGACATGCAAACACATGGGACTTGCAAGAAGAGGTACACTTGCCTGCATTACAGCAATATGCTTTGCTACTTGGATTCTAGGCAAGTATAGTTACATGATCAGTCTGCCACGAAACTTGTCAGTGACACTAACAATATTAGTCAAAAGTGTAACATGTTTGTGCATGTTGGTGTTGAATGGCCATATACAGCATTGCATTTAACATATACACAGGGTACCCACATACTAGTCACTATCATTGCCTACGATTTAACATCTGGAGAATCCTCTCCCCCAACCTTGCAGATATATGCAATCAATGATGTCTGAAATATTATGAAATATTCTGTGGATCCTACAAGCATCCAGACAATACTCAAAATATTCTTGTAAAATCAGTAATAATATGGAACAACACGTCAATGACTCTTAGTCTGCTCAGTCTGTTCTGAGTCTAAGTGCACGTAGAGAGATCAATCAGGTAGAAATCGCCAACATTTTTTGAATAGGCAGCTGTAGACCAAGCTCATAGAAGTGGCACAGACAAAAAAGAAAAAAAGAGCAAACAAACCACTGTGTGACTTTCATGTCATCATGCAGGGATTATATGGATTATGATGCTACTATCTCCAATTTGATCTATTGAAAAATGCATTATAATTTCAACAGTTCTGTGGACCAAGAGCTTGTTTTTACAGGAAATATGCTTTTTGTGATTGTTATTGAATGTACTCCATTTGTGACAGGCTGGTGCCCGAGGATGATCTGCACTATTCTTTCAAGATACAAATTTAGATGGCTTTCACCGTAAACCGCTTATA
Organism: Stichopus horrens; assembly: GCA_009801055.1. Lineage (NCBI taxonomy): Eukaryota > Metazoa > Echinodermata > Holothuroidea > Aspidochirotida > Stichopodidae > Stichopus > Stichopus horrens. The sequence goes on along the minus strand of VJOZ01043585.1, from coordinate 10,470 downwards.
CGACCAAAACCCGCAGTAACAGATTTATGTTTGGTTTATTGCATTGAAGCAAAATCAAAATATAGAAAAAAAAATCAGTAACATCATGAAAACAGAAGATGATCGTGAAATATAAAAAATAATCGTGAAGTACTGAAAGTTGCAGTGAAGTATTTGTGGTAATATTAGTGGTAATCAAAGAGAAATGAATATTGTATGGTTAAAGAAGCACTAATGTAGTGCCCTCAGGCCTCTCGGGCATACAATTATTGGATCTATGTCAACTCATATGTATGTCAAGTGTGTGAGGGAAATACCGATAGCAATCAAGCTACGATTATTAGGCGTCCGATTATACTGGCTGTCCTCTGTTTGAACACTGTGAAAGCTTATAGATATAACACAGAAGATTGTTGAAGATTGAAGGTAACACAGTAGAAGTTTGCAGTGATTTTGTGGCAGGCAAGTATCCTCGATAGTTCAAAACTTTATCAAAAGCTTCTATTATGTGCTTTGGAGTCTGAGATTACACCAAATAAATTCACATTTATAAATATAATATTTACACATGGTGCTATATTTGATACAAATAAACCATCAGAATTGCTCAGTTTAACATTTTAGGAGCATGTTTGTTGATTTCCAAAGCCTCTGTGGTTACATTCAAGAACTAACATTAAAATGCATAAATCAATGATTTTTCATATTGCTAAGTTATAAAATTTCAATAAAAGTTACAAAAAAGTTTTTTAATCCTCATTTTTCAGATATCTTGAGGAAAACATAGAATGGTTTTAACTTCCAATTAAGGATTATAAGAGAACAAACCTCTTTTTTTCTCTCTCTTTCTATTCCACAGCTTTTGGTACAAACTAATCCCACCTATTCACACAGAAACAAAAAGAATATGTAAGGAGCTACTGTATGAATTGAAATGCCCTGTAGTCCTCGTAGGATTCTATTGCAGAATATGACACTCGTCATATTTCTTAATTTGAATTGCAAAACGAAAATATCAGCTCAGTAATGTAATTACGCCGACATGAGGTACACACTCGAGAGTCGAGAGAAGGAGAATGTGTCACGAACGTGATCTCGAGTAAACTCGCAGAGGAATTGAAATCAAAGAGAAATAGTATCTCCAGTAAAATCTTTAAGACCTACCTACAGAAAAAAAAATTATATATATTATATATATTATAGTACCTTGACTATATATCTGTGAATTTGTCACTTTTGGAGCAATGGAGGGTTTAGAGAGATGAAATTAGATGCGTACTTGTGCTATTAGTTGAACATAAATACTCCATATAGGAATGCTATACCAATATATGAAAACTAATATTAAGTATCTACAGAGACCATGAAGACTCATAGTTGTATCAAACTATGCATTTCTATTGTATCGGAAGATCTCAAGTTAGGGTCAAAAAAATTCGAGACATATGTCACTTCTTCCCCTTCTTCAAGGATGTGAAGTCACCTTAAAGTAAAGGATATGCCTGTCTGAATTTATTCTTCTCCACTATCTCCCATTTTGAATGAGAAATGTCCTAAGTTGCAAGGCAGCTGGCTTTGAAACTCAACCGTACTAGACAACCGACTTAATTGGATACTGTCTACAAAAAAGACAATTGCTGACGTGGTTACTTCTACCATACTTAACAACTGTCTTGGATACTATCTACGATACTTGACAACTGTCAACCATATACTGCAGTAGATAACTGGCTTGGACACATTTTACCATACTAGATAGCTGGCTTACTTTAGAGCACTGAACGACTGGTTTGGATACTGTCTACCATACCAGATAACTGAATAATAATTTGGAAACTGACTACCAAAATAGACAATTACTGACTTGGTTACTTTCCACCACACTAAAAAACTTTGTTGGATACTATCTACCATACTAGACAATTGTCTACCATACATTCTACCATTCTAGATAGCTGGATTACTTTACTGTGCTGCACAACTTGTTTATATGCTCTCTATAATACTAGATAACTGGCTTAACTGGGTACTGTCTACCATACTAGACTGCAGGCTTGAATAATATCTACCATACTAAGTAACATATGTCTGAACACTTCATGGGGAGAATATTCACGATGCTAAAGGCTCAAACTTCGGGTCTAACATTAACAAACCTATAAGAACGAAATTGCAGGCAAAGAATTTACATGCACAGTTCAACCTTCACTGCTGGTCTTAAAAACATTTCCGTAGTTAAAAGTATTGTTGCATGACTCCAAAAGCTGTTCATTACTAGGGTAAAAAATGATAAGTTGTAGCAATTAAGGTACTAAATCATCTATCACGTTAAGGGAGAAATTATCGAACAACACTTAATTAGTGCATGTGATGTTATAAACATCCTGTAAATCCAAAGAGCCAGTTTCTTAATACTTAGAACTGTTTAACAACTTAGCATAAGTAACCCTTAAAGTTGGACCACGCCTTTTGGGATTATCAATGTATGTAGAGACACGATAGAGTTTCGCAGGTGCGCTACAAGATGATCGGTTGATCTGCGGTACTAGATCTCAGTTCTGGTACAGTGGTCTCAGTAATACTGCACGTGTCGTGGATAACGTGTCATGGATGAATGGGAAACTAGCCTTACTTCCTGAAGACTTAAACAAACATACATGTATTTCATGCACATGTTCATGTCACAAACATCCACACATACAGACAAAACACTTCAACTGAAAAGGCAAAAGTTAAAGGAAGTCTTTCCTTTCTCTTCAATCTCGTTTTCTTTCCCCCTCTACCTGCCCCCCACTCCCCTCCCCTTCTTGGATAATGACTGCATCCACGCAAAACGAAACTGACAGAGAAAGCTACATGTTTTATACAGCTGCATATAATTCTGGTTAAAAAAGTTAAGTCTTACTGTAATCTTATTCTAATTGTTCCTGGAATGACATGATTCTTTCAAGTTTAGATTTGATTGTTTGTTTGTCTGCACTGACAGGATATATCTCTTCACTGTCATTACTTTTTCCTTCTAAATATAAATAACAGAATGGAACTCTTTCCTTGTCGCAATTACCCACTCCGCAGAAAGAGAAAGAAAACATTCGGCTATCTGCCCCCACTCTTTTGTTCCTTTTGTTTCTTGGATGATCAAATTGCTAAAAATGTGGGAAAAAAACTTTAACAAAATATTTAAACAGGCGAAAGAAAAAAAGAAGAAGAACGAAAATGAAAACACTTTGAAGGGATGTTCAACAAAACACATTACTAAGCATGAAAAGTTTAAACGGCAACTTCTAATTAGATTGTTTAAAAGAGGAAAATGTAATTAATTTGAAATTGCATGGTTGACCTTATCTAACTTGCAGATATTCATTCTTTCTTAAAATAACATAATCATTACGTGCCATCACTTTATTGTTTTTAGCCTGGTTCTTTTTGTTTAGTTAATTAGTTTAGCCCAGTTCTTTTCACCTAGATGAGGGAGTGGGATAAGTGTACATGGTTTGAACATAGAGAGTTGAAACCGTTACATTTACAGCCTTCAAATGCAATTCATTTAACCTCGGGTGATGTCAAATATGCGACTTAATTTTACTCAAAACATGTTTCGAAATTCAGGGACAGTCAAATGAACCAATTGGGTCAGGAAATGTCAAAATTCCTTCAACGTTTATTTGTGAGGGCAAACTTAATCACTCGCAGAGAACTGAGACTCACGTCAGAGGAAGTAACAAGTATCATCAGTCAATTACTCTTGTTAGCAAGTATACCTTGTACACTGTTGTTACAAAGAATGTTAAAAAAAAAGGAAAATGCAATGACAAAGCCAGAACAACTTTCATCAACTCAGTGACAAACAACATGCAAATTTTTAACTGCATTCTCCATCGTTTGATTTATTATCATTCCAAAATAAACAAATTCAGTGTCCCATTGTTACATTTCATATAAATTTATGATTGTCTCCTTTGCATTTCATCTCTATCCTTTTACATATGTTCCTCCCTCCCACTTTTCTCCTATCCCTTCTCCTTTGACTCTCCTCTCCCTCCCCCTGAAGGCTTCTCCCCCCCATCCAACCCTGCCAAGGTCAACATAGTCATAGTCTGTCTAAAAATAGTGACCAGTGTGGCATCCTCCCAGCAATTGTGTTCATCACTAGGACTTCATTATTAAAATATTTTACTTGGCTTTGAAGTCAGCTTTTCACTAAGCAAAATCAATACTTGGACTTTCTAAAACAAACTTCCTGGTTTATTGATCCTTGAGATCAAAACAATCAGCTATCAGATTTGCTTTCTTAAGGGCTAATTAACTTAACATTAACATCAAAACTTCCATGATGCTATTACTGTCCACACTCAACTGCCTAACGAAACACCGATAAAAGTACGAGAACCACGGTCAGGTGTAATCGCACATTCACTTTCAACGCATCGATGGCGCCAAATTGCCGAAATATCGCCACGGAAGCTAGGCCTTGCTAATAGACAGAATGAAGAGCCTCTAGTTAAACACTGTGCGATCGTAATGTTTCCTTGAAATGCAATGAAATAGCAATTGAAATCATAACGGTGAAAACCGCACTAACTGAGAGGCATTATTTGTACTGAATTCTCCACAAGTAACTTGTGTGTGCCTATATCTACTACCCCTTACATCACCGATACATTCAATTTGACCTTGCTCAAAGTGCTTTTCAAGGCAATTCTAACACCATGCTCTGTCAGCTTAGGCTGCACACTCATTTTTTGGGGGGGGCTCTATCTGGATCAGTGTGTGTTTTATTGTCACAGGAATTTTCACCTTGAGAGGCATTTTATCTGTACTGAATCACTACAGATTGTCACCATGCACAGAAATTCTGTGTGTGGCAAGCCTATGTGCAATAATTTAAAAAATTTACTGATGAACTGCAATTTTGGACAGAAATACCTTACCTCAGAAAACAGACTTGCCAACTGAAAAAGTGTTTTTTAATTAAGTTTTTCAGAAAACAGTTTTTGGAAGAATTCCTTTTCTTAGGTTGACAAACTTTGTATTTAAAAATAAAACCCTGTTCAAAAAGCTGAGTTTATGCTCCACATATTCTGTTTATTGACTGAAAAACAGGTTTTTTTTTTTAATGATTGCACATAAGGTTTGCCAGAAATGTGTGGGATTTTTCATTGCCATCAGCAACTGGAACATCATCCTGGTCATTGATCCAATAGTACGTATCCATCAGTAAATGACTAGTTGTCGGGGCTGTACGACATATCGAAAACAGAAGTGCACATGAGATAGTTACGAAGACTGGGCCTGAACCACAGTGTTTATAATTCCTAGAGGCTATGATATCAACTTCTTGCTATTTTATGGCTTCTTGTTTTTGATGTTGGTAGTGCATTTCAGTGTCTGGCAAAGACAACTTTCAGCTATGTACTGGCCACTACCATAGCAACAAGACTGACGAACCATCCTGATTTACTTGGAGTATGTATCCTTGTCAGGAGGGCTCTACCAAGTCTTGATATCACCAATTCAATGTAGCATAATCCAAGTCTACCATCCCATTACACCAGGACAGCTTATGTCAAGGGTCATTTGGTTTTCATACTTTTCCCAGCTCTGCCCCAGGTCTCCGGAACCACCTTCCTTAGGGTGGGGAGATAGCTTGGTGGTTAGAGTGTCCTCTTGCAATTAAAGCATCCCCAAATCAGATCCCTGAGGAACTACTTGGAAAATTTTAGGGGATTCCAATGTGACTTGTTCAAAAAAGCTGTTTACAGAGGTGTTGAGGTGGTTACTTGGGTTCCAGTTGTCTGATTTAGGTCTTGTCCACTTCAGGTTGCTTGGTACAGCTTATCAGCTGCTGAGCTGGGCAGGTCCTCCACCTGTCGAAGCCTGCGGGAAAGTGGATAAAGACTGGGGGATACACTCTCGTCCGTCGGACGGGGACGTTAAAAGGCGGTCCCAGGAGCAGGTTTGGGTTTGTATTGATTTGCATTAGCAACTTGATATCCTGGATATCCTCTGGACACTTATTGAAAGGAGTAAGCGAATTTTGCCGGTGTTCATCCACGATCAACATGGTATAGGGTCCTTGATGGTCCCATATGGGGCTTTGTGATCCTCAACTTTCAAATTCCTCCACAAATGCTAATTTGTTCTGACTTATCATGATTTAAGCATTTACTTAAGACTGACTTTTTATGATCCTCTTTATTACAACTGTTGGTCACTCTCATCTGTGAAGTGAAGGGTTATTGATTTTTTTGTAATTAAAAAAATATTTCTTTTATTTCAATTGGATTTTTTTTATTTTTTAGAATCACATTTCAGTTGATGGCTTTGACCCCATCGTGTTGCCAAACTTATCTTCCATGCGCGCATACTAGTCACCCCTTCATATAGAATACTTCACAGGCTAATTATACCAAGAATCTAGTGCCTAAATCCGGCATTTTTACAAACTCAGGATCCTGTGTCTTGGACGCAAGTTTACACGCAGGAACACAAATTCCTCCAACTTCATGTGTCCAAGGGACGCAACTTCACAATCCTAGCTGTCTTGCTTCAGAGATTGCTATTTTCATCCTCATCCAATGGATGCAAGTCAACATTAAGCCTCATTCACCTCCCCTCCCCATCCCCCATCCCTGAAGAATGAAAGCAATGGTCACCTTCGGTCCATCAACACTGAGTTGTGCTGGAACCAAGCTAAGGAACATCCCACCGTTGAAGTCTTCATTGATTCCATATACACAGCAAACTAGAAATAATGACAATTAAAAACTGTACTGAACAACATGCTATACACTCTATCATTATTTCATCTGCATGCTATTGCTGCCACTACCATCGTATCAAGATATAGCAAACTACTGTGCATGACATTTACTATTTTGGTAGTTTTGTAACAAATTCCTGCAAAGTGAGTCTGAAAATCTGATGTGTGAATGTACTACAGTCTAGGCCTGTGTCAGGTTCCAATGATCTAGGCCTAATTCTTGTACCACAGAGAGCTGAGTTCATGGGGGGGTCCTGAATGTCTTACCTGTAAAATCAATTACAGTGTTCATTCTTACAGAATTGGGGGTTGCAAACTCATTTCAGTCATCTCAAGCATTTTTTCAAATAAAAAACTGGAACAGTAAGAAAAGTGATTTTAATGATTTAAATCAGTGATTTTAATTAACGTCATTTAAATCAAGCAACCCTGGTGAGGAGCAATAAGCAGCTGCACTTGTGAGGCTAGAGTGAATATGCAAATCCAATTTATTATTCTTATTATTACTGTTATTATTAGACCGGCTACCCAGGTGTACTTCATGATCCAAAGATGCTGCTTCGATATTAGACGTAAACCTATATATGAATAATTATTTGTCGATTACAGGTTATGAGGAAACTCTAGCAGACCCCTTTGAGTTACCAAAATGCACTCATTTTTGCAATGTGCATACTAATAATGACACAACACCTATAATATGCCAAATCCAACAAAGAGTTCATGGCCCTTTGCAAAAAATACCAACAATCTGAAAGTGAAAACAACAGAAAGTAAGAAATAATCATGCCAAACAAAATGCTACGATGCGATACACGTTTTTCTTTTTTTCTTTTTTCTGAAATGAGTCCTTTTACTTTGAAGAGCAAACACTGAAAGGTAAAGTGGTCCAAAGTTGTTGAACAGCCACAATAAATACGATCCATCTCCCCCCATGCCTGATTAGCCTTGTGTTTCGAAAGAGAAAGAATGACTGTTTGGGTATGCAGAGGTCATAGTTTTAATTATAACATTACTAGACATGGTAGATTTTATAAACTGTGTAACTATGCGACCACCGATCATTGACCAAACACTTCAAATACAAGTCATCATGTGTGATGAATCAGAGGTCTGGCTCCGTTATTATTTCCGTTTAAGGGTTTGTTTCTTGACTAACATGCAACCCTGAGATGAAACACTTGACACTCTAGCTGCTAGTGTATCCCCTGCCCCCCATCCTCTTTCATTCGTCAACACCATCCGGGATCCACCTTCCTCGGGTTGAAACAAAGTTAAAGTGAAACTATACTGAGCAACGTTGTTTTTAACCCCATACAATATTAATCATGCATGATTGCAGCCTGGCCATTTTACCATGGTGTCACGAGAAACTAAGCTCTCTAAATAATCCTTGTAAATGTCCATCTGAAACAGAAATGTAAGACAACTCAAGTCTCCTCTTCACTGCTATCCCTCTATACCTTCTCTGTTCCTCCTCTTTCCCCACCCCCCATCCTCATCATCACCTTTCCAACATCAGCAAATTCATTCTACTTCATCTATTTTTCTAAAGTGTTTTCCAAGTCTAATGGCATAGCTCTCTCTACCACACAATTCTAAGAGATCAAATCTCTTTCAACATGAAATAGTATCGTAACATATATTTGATGATGGATTAAAAATAACTCAATTTTCTAAGCTTCTTCTGAGGATCTCTTTTGTTTGAGGAGCAATATAATCATAGCAGAAATGCCAGCTCTAATCGACAACACTTGCTTTTAATATGTTTTCCTTTCATTTTGTCACACTTAAATTCTCTGATGCTAATACAACAACTATTTATAATATAACACACTCAGTCAACATTATTGCTTTGTATTGCTGCTATTATTGCTGCAGAGGCCTAGATACAGTACTCTAGCTGTGTCGGGCAAACTAAACCTGAGCATCCATATTCCATTGAGATCAAAATTGAATTTTAATAAACCAGTATTACTCACGATTGTAGAAATTAACATATTGGTGGCAGTATTGCTATTCTCTGTCTCACTCTTGGCATTTTGCATCAGGGTAACAAGTGAACAAAACAGAGGGCGGCATGACAAAATGTGAAATGCACAATTCTGCAGAAAACAGGCCTTCAGCATTGTGCCAGAGATAGCGAGTGCTCTGCAATCCATAATGATGGCAGTATTTCATTTTGAGATAACAATACCTTTTCCTCTCAACAAAAGATTTTACAATAGTCTTCTGCCACCATAGATAATGTAGTATGTGCCTTCTGCACTTGTGAAAGCTAATGAAATCAAATTTGATTTCCAGTATTACTGCCTTTGCACCATCTTAAAATTACCCCAGAGTACATTCTTTTCCTGTAATAATAAGAAGAATAAGGTTTCTGATAGCTTTATCATTACAGAAGTTTGAAAGAAGTTGATCACTCACAAAAATAGACATATCTGAATGAAATCATCAACGCATTTCTGAAGCAATACAGTTTGTACCGTTTTGAAGTACCATCTACTCTGGTAAGTGCTAACTTTAAAATTTGAAAACACTGTCTTCATCTTAGTTAGCAAAATTTCTGTGAAGTTGAAATTTAATTTTAAATATTTCATTTTTCTTCCTGCATCTAAGGACTGCTACACTCATAAAGTGTTCCATGTGTTCTTCATTTCATGGAACATGTTTAATGACATTCCTACCATCTATAGAAAATTTAGGTAGCAGAGAATGGACATCAATAATTGAACAGGCAAACTGACACAGAAGAGAATTATCTCACGGCGTACATTCGTTTGTTAATATTTCATCATTTTTTNNTTTTTTTTTTTTCACGACATGTATTTAACAACTGATACATACACCCAAGCTTCAACAAGACAGACAGACGATGAGAAACTCGGCATCCAGTTGTGCCAGATCTGGCAAGATTCAATGACAGAAGGATCGGATGTAAAGTAGTAATTCCTGACGAGACCTTGAAAGATCCCAAAAGAGATGAGTTGGTGAAGAAACCACGCTGCAACAGTTAATAGGCTGGGTAATGATGGTTACATATCCTTGAATTGAATGTGCAGAGGGTAGATCATTATGATCACTAGCTACAACTATCATTTCAAGTAATTCTGTAATGTCAAATGGGTAGTTTCCGATAAAATTCAATCTGAGGTATGTGTACCAAAAGTTACCCTGAAGATCTCATCTTTCAGGTGGTCCTCGTTCCATCTTCGGCAGCTGCGTGTATGCAGCGGATGCGTGAGAGACAGGATGCCGAGGGGGAGGATTCAAAATAGATGGAGAGAAGCAAGACTGCCACCCGAAATAAACCTCCATGAAACTGTGCACATAGTGCAAGTCACATATACATATGCACGGACAACTCCAAAGTGCACTTACCCTTATGTACTTGCCGCTACGGACATGCTACAGCTACAGATTGTAGAATTACCACATTTTTGTATAAATGCTGGTTACATACGTATAGCTGGCGATGATCAAACATATTGCTAAATATTCCCTTGCAGATCCAGAATAGCAATCGACATCATTTTGGTTGAAGAGGATCCTGATGGATGCAGACCTTCCAAGCATGTAAGTTCTAGATTTCCTTTCACGTATATGGACAAACTGCATATTTGTAACTATTTCTACTACAGTGCAGCATAGTCCAACATAGTTACAGAAATAATATTTGAGGAACACTGTCATCTTGACCACAACACTTTTGAAAAAAAAAAAAAATA
>VJOZ01043556.1:0-11588 GCA_009801055.1 Stichopus horrens | reverse complement strand
CTTTGGTCAATTACCTCTGCAATCTTAGCTGGGGTATTGGTTACTCCATCAACACACAAGTAGGTCTGTTTCTAGAATGTTTATAGACTACATCCTATTTTGTGTTCTGCATGCTTTTCAATTAATCATGGTAAACTTTCTTAAACTTTCCTTACTTTCTGTTCAGAAATAAGACAAAAAACTGATAAGAGAAGCAGAACAAGGAATTTAAGTTAAAACAAAGAAAAGAATACATGGCCCAGCTTAAGTGAGTGTTGACTAGGCACACAATCGCAGTTAGCTTAGAGCTGAGAAGATGTTTCACACCATTTAACCCTGTAGGGAGAAGGCTAGCAATGATGCTTATCGCCTAATTGCCCATGAACTGGAAAGATGTTATCACAGTGAAGGTAGGTTGGAGTGAAAAAAAAAAATCTTGCCCCATGACTACTGGGGACAGAATCACGCTATGTATGAAAGAAGAGATCTCTAATGTATATAGTGCATGGATGTTACTATACAAAGACAGTGAAATTCATGCTACTAGTCTACCACTTGGGTATTTTTATTTCACAAATGAATGGTCCTTGGTATTCGTTAATAAGTAGTTCCTTTTTTATTCTCGAATGAATGGTTGTTCTATGTACAAATGAATTGGTCATAGCTGTGTGACGGGTTTTACAAATCACATTGATAATATCAAAGCACACGCATCCTAATACTATCTTCTGAAATAATTCCGGTCGGTGGACATTTTGGTGCGTTGTCATATCGGCAGTGTTCACGGCATGTGTCTGTCTCATTGCAACAGCGTGGAACTGTGTGGTCATACATGTGAATGTCTTCAGTGTAGTTTACAGAAGCTGTGTGTGGAGATAGTAGAGAAAACAATGAAAATGTTTGTTGTTGTTTGTGATACAGATACGGTCTTAATTTATTGTGCCATTGAGCAAATGCAGACTTGTGCAGAGTGTTCAAAAGTGCTGTGGGGGCCACTGGAGCAGATCGTCAAAGGTGAAAGTGATGTTTGTCTCACAGAAAAGGGAATTTTGATGAACAACAATATTTATGCAGGCCTACACAGATTGATAGATTATTTAAACTAAAGCAGGTTGGTAGCCCTCTCTTCTAGAAATGAGTTTCTCACAGACGAAAATTCAGTTAATTTCTGCTCAAGACTGAGTAGTCATTTTCACCCAAACTTGAAAATGATGCATCTTTTGTAATTGCTCTTTTGTGCATAATGTTTTGAGGAGATTAAGCTGTCGCTGATAATGGTAGTGAGACTGGATGGTTTAACAATGCCTTAAAGCTATTTTCTTTGTATGTCAGGTTGGGTACCATAAGTGGAACGTAGTGCAGTGTATGAATTAGCTACCCAAAAGTTCCCCCAGGGTTTACAGGGATTCAAGGGAGAGTGAACCTATTTGCGTTGTGGAGGACTTTTTTATGCAGTCACTTTAACATTTTATAAATTCAAATCTAGGAATTTAAAACTTAAATTTTAATTTAATTTAAAGCCTTAATTTTTTAAAGCAGTTATCAGTGTGTTCCATCAAAGCCAGAAAAACAATTGTCTTTCATAAAATATTGGTCCATTTGTTAATATGTTTTAGAAAAACATTGTTCGGCTCATTTTCACAAGAAATGTACTTTTCGAGTCGTCATTATCTTTTTCCTAAAACAGTTTTGTTATCAAGTGAAAACACCTAAGTTGATAAAAAATGTGAAAACAAATTTATTCCTCTGAAAAAGCAAATGAGCCAAACAATGTACGATAAAAGCACAGCCGTGTTTTTTTTTCCCCTATCTAACGTCATTCGATGTTTTCCATTAGCTAGTTATCAGTACTTCTAATTTTTCCCAGATTATCAAGTGCAATATGAACAGACATCTTTAAAATGAAATAAAGAGAGAAGTCTGCCGAAGCAGCATCTCACAATCACGAGGGATTCGTTTTTGAATGTTTGTTAATGTGACATGCGGTAGGTACACCGCCGCTACTATGTGTGACTAATGTATCCGTCCAGTTCCAGATTACGAAAAGTGCCTTGTTATTAACTGCTGCTGCATGAAATTGTCGGGATGAGTCGATGATATAGAAAAGTTCTTTCAGTATCGCGATCATGTTCTGAGATGCGGCATCAGTTTGTATGCTGTATCTGACTCGTAATTCCGTAGACATTGCAGTGGTATTTTTTAAGATCAGTCAATCAAGAATATGTTTAACCGATTTTGACGTCACGTAGTAAATGAAATATTGATCACACAGTTATCAGTTTAACTGTTTTATGTTTTAAACTTTTATATGAATGTCTGCTTTCTCCAGATTCATAATTCATGTTGCTTATGTGCTTTCATATCATCCTTGAAGATTCTTCTTCCATATTATCTTCTGTTTGCAAAAGAGAAATGTACAGGTACATCAAGAGCGTTAATCTATAGAAGTTTATAATTCAGCCTAGTATTCATCGAGTATATGAGTGATAATTTTAAATGTTTGTCAAGTGTATGCTACTTTTGGTGTCCCCATTTCTCATAAAAAACAGAGATGAACTCCTTTGGTTCTCCCTCTTTTTTGACCAATTTCTAAAACTTTTGAGGGTTGCAGTTCTAGGCATGCAATGCACTAAAAACTTTTCACATATCCCTGCTTTCATTTTGTACAATATACAGCAGAACCAATGACTGTGACTCATGGAGCGACTGATCTATTAAAACATGGGACGCCATAAGCCACAAACTGGCCCCTCAAGAGAAACCATTCCTCATATCAGGCATGTTTTTCTGTATGTAAGTGTTATAGTTTTGCATAGTATTCAGTGGAATAAATGCCTGCTATTTCCATTTAGCAACTCAAAGAGAAACCCAGCAACTGTTTTTATTTTCTCATCTCTCATCACATCCAGCACAAAACAGGAGCATTGAATTTGTGTTTTCTGTGCAGAGAGTGTAAACACAGATCATGCTGATTGTGGACCCACCCAGCCTTCTCCCCTGAGCTATCCCTTTCCCTCCTGACAGGCGATTGCAAGTTCCATTTCATGAGAGTTTTTCCTCCATTAATCAGAATGAGGCTTTTTTCGTTTCTGACAGCGCTTTTCATCTGCAACCAATGCAGACTTTCCTATTACAGCAATTCCTCCCCACCACCATTTGGGCATCAGTCACATCTCCAGAGGCCAGCAAGATCCTTGAGGGCCCATGGACAAGAAACATCAAGGGATCCCTAAACCAATAGACACTCCTAAGATCCCTCCAACCTTGGAACAAGACAAAAAGTGTAAATTAAGGTCTTTAGGTGGTTAAAAAGTAAAGGCACAAGAAATACCATTGTTAAAATTGTTTTTTGCTTTGGGTAGGACCCTCTAGACCATAAGGGCGATTCCTTGGACATTGTCCACCTGCTTTCTTTGCACCTGCGACTGATGTATCCCCCCTACCCTTTGTTTGTACAAACCCTACCTTTCTTCTTACCTCACCATCAGGTTACCGATGCTTTCCATGAGCCATTACAGTCAAATTTGTGGCGTCTTTTGATTCCTTGTCAAAGGCAGGCAAGGAATCTATGCCAAGGTGATGGTCTGTGTACCGTATGTGTGTCTGTGACACCATGGCTTGTACACATGATATCTCAAAAACTGAAAAGTACTTGAACATCAAAGTTCATGTGTTGGTAGTCCATTGTGAGTAGATGATCACTGTTTTTTTATTATCATTGGCAAGGTTATTTTTTGGGGGGTAACCGCAAAAGTGAAAAGGCTTCATGTGGAGCCTGGAATTGTGATTCCCACAATCTAGGGGATACTGTCATCCAAAAGTTTTGTGGTACGTTATGTGCCAACCAATGGGGGTGCTCTGTATGCACAGTCTTCCTGCTATTCTAGTTAGAACATACAGCAGTGATGATGAATGATGCCACTTGAACCTCTGCCACCCCAGGAAAGATGGCAACTACACCTTCACAGTAAAACAATGGTCAACAGACAAATCTTAGAAAGATGCCACAGAAAAGACAAAATGATTCATTCATTTCTTTGGTTTTGTAACAGTCATTATTATTATTATTCTTTCTTTTATTTGTGGTGCACTTAAACAGAGCTTAATATCCATTTATTCTTAAAATATTAATTTTCACAAAAGATAATAGTAAATGTTACACTAGCTTTGCTAGAAGAAAAGTAGCGACTAACAAAAAGGTTATGACATACAATATAGCTAATTGTTGTTAGCCAACATTCCTTATAATTAAAGTAACTAGATTTTCTTACCATCTATGTCAACCTTTGAAAAACTGGAAAAAGTTTGCTTTGATCACAACTGGCGATATTCTCTTTTAGATGCACAAATTGGTCTAGATGATACATACACTAAATCCACTGAAATTTCTGCTGTACTGTCCCCAAAGTTGTTACCTTACCCTTTCTAAGGGAATTTAAGACCAGCCCATGCACGGTGCCTACCAGGAGCATATCTGCTAGTAGCCACCGATCACTTTCAGCATTTCTGTCAGCAAACATTCTGACATCAAATGCTTAAAAATCAACCATTTAACAAGAAATACTTTTCCTCTCAGTCATGCCACAGCTCAAGAATACAAAGCTCCCGTGATGTTTGCGAAACTGACGTGCTAAGGCTCTGACCTGACATATGCTCTGTATCAACCAATGAATAACAATTGTTTCACTACCTACACATACAGCCTCTATAAACAACAAAGTTGACAAAAGAACAATTCAAAGCCCAGCACCTTCCCTAGCCAAGGGGGTGGTGATCAGGCTGATGTGTAGAGCCACGACGGGGGCATCTTAATGACCACAAATCCATCGATTATACCTACTCGATCGACATCGATAACCTACTCACGTAGAGCATTTTAAGCTGCATAATGACAAAATTAGGGACATCACAGCAGATTTTCCAGTGGCCAAATTACAGTGGGCGACTATATATATATATGTATGTACAATAGTGTAACATGGCTAACTACTTTGTGAACTTTTCTTCAGTCCATAATAAGTGAAACGATACTTTGAAGTATATGGGTCAAACAGAAGATACTGGTAGCATTGCCAGAGTTGAAACAAGTTGTGTCAACTAACATGTCTGCCTCTCTACGAGAATTGAAAAGATGTCTGCACAATCAAATGTGCCATTTCAGTTTTACCGATTCACTTTCATTGGAAAAAAATTTACGTCATTTTCCACATCGCCGAGACAGCCTTTTCTTGTCTTTCTGTGACCCACACACAACCAAGTGGCATTCAACCCGATGAACAGTATTCAGAGAGATAATGGGAAATGTGTGTAAATGAGTGCTGAAGATTCATACCACTTGGTATTTTAAATGTATATTGTGCAACATATGGTGCTATGTCAACACGAATGCACTTCTGGAAATGAAGTGTTCTGTTTAACTGAATGACCAGCATCTACTGCAGCGGACTGGGACAGTATGCAAAACTTCTACACAATATAAACTTGCAAAAAATGACCATGCATTGAGTGATGGAAAAGCATTGGTTTTTTTTTTATCAGTTTTGTGTTTTTTTTGTTTTTTTTTTGCACTTCACACAAATTGAAAGATCACCATCATACACGAAAGAAAACCACCTTGAATTATTTTTTGTTTTGTTTCCGACTGACGTCAGATTTCACAGAATTAAACACTTTATTTGCAGGTTATCTTAGAAGTCTTCATTTTATTCTTGATAAGGCAGATGTTTGCAGAGATCAACTCACTAAATGCAGTCATGTGTGTAAGGTACATTTCATGTCTTTCGCTTCAGTCTTATTATGCAATCAAACCAAAGCCATCAAACTTTAAACATTAAATAAGGTAGAGTTGTTTTGGTAAAGTATAAACAGGTCCAACCGTTCACTCAATGACAAAATGTTGCACAAAAATTCTCCTTATATTCTCGGTTATTCTCTCATTTTGAGTAGTTCTAGACGGTACTACCACTGCCATTACCATGAATCTCGGACATCTTGCAAAAGTTGCGATACGTCATTTCCAGCTGATTAAGCACACACAGTGTTGGCTTTCCCTTTGGCTTTCCCATTTTCTCCCCTCATACCACTGTCCACATTACATAGTCCAACATTGAATCTGGACATTTGGTGTCCATGTCCATCACATGCAAGGAGGACATGCAGTCATAGGCTAACCAATTACAGGGTAAAGACCACTTGAATAATGAACAGTTGAATCCTTGGAGCATGTTCAGCACAATACAAAAAAAAATCTCACATGAATTCCCTGACAACAGGTAGTGCGCACAATTGCCAGAACTGATGTGTATATTAACGTGTGCAAAGTAAATGGACCATGTGCTGCCAGCTACGAAGACGCAACTTCTGAATCAATACATTCAATCCTGTGATACTCAAATCAGAAAATCACCAATCTGTGTACAAAATAACATACTACCTACATCATATAAATTAAAAGAAGTTATGCTCCATCGGCTTCGAAGATATCACGCTACAACACCTGAAAGGTAGCATTTGCACCATTCCTTAATTAAAGGTAGCATGCTACAATTGCCATAAAAGGAGGATGCTACACTTGCGTTAAAGGTAGCACTCTAAACCATCCTTAAAAGATAACATGCTAAACTTGCTGAGCATGCTACACCTTTCCCGAAGGTACTATGCTACACTTTTTTTGTAAAAGCAGCATGATATACTTGCCTGAAAGCATTAACAGATACACCTTTTCTTTCAATAAATCACTGATTTCAAAATGTTCCATTTAGTAACCAAGGAAACAATGTTATTCAAGCCATGCACATCACCTGTTATTAAAATGATTCGGTGCTCTTTACAGATTGTTGAAACAAACACGACAAATGCTAAGAAATGAAGCAAATCTTGGCTGGTTTTGAAGAGCCTCTGATCATATTGGCAAGGTATTAACACCAACCATGACAATTCTTTCAATGACATGACATAATTATGGCCAACAAACAACACATCTCCAAGAAAATTATTCTGATACAAAATTACCACAGAACAAAATCAGAATGTGGCCTTAACAACTTTGCCCTACCACCACCAAAAACAAAAAAAAAACAAAAAAATGTATGCAGTCTTTCAGGATTTTTGTCTTTTATGCCATTTGGATGTTCATTCCAGTAAAACACCAGAAACTCTCCACAAATAGTGATTACAATTTTTTTGTAGAGATTCCCCATTATGGAAAAAATTTCTTTCCTGTTTGACAGAGTAAAGCCCCAAATTGCACAGACAACAGGACAATACACATTGCCACTACATATGCTACATTTGCATCTGATATTGCTCTTGGTACCTTGTTGACCATTTACTATTTAAGCCAAAAGGATAATTTACTTTTTCCTCTAGTTTGTTAAATTTTTCATCCATATCTCCCTCAACCATTACACACTGGACAGTACTCTAAATCAAAAAGAGAAAAGAAAGTCATATATCCTCTTCACATCTCAGACTAGGCTTCCCTTAATGTCACTACAAATAACACCATCCCGGCTCCAATATAATCTGCCATTCCATGAGAAAACTAATGACTTACAGAGGGAAAGCTCTACCATTTCAGTTTAAAGAGAGAAGCTTTTAACATTCCCTTTAAACAGATTCCAAAAGAGCACTAAAGAAAGCTTAGATTTACCGATACATGGGCAGTTTCTTTGACAACACAAAACTTGCTTGAATTGCCATCTATTTGTTTCTGTTTATAACGGCCATATCATCTGAACAGTTATCACCCTGCCTCCCTCCCCCCAACACCTCTAAGCACATCCTCTCTTATGAAAACAAAGCAGTTGACAGTCTTCAAGCCTGTACTGTTGGTGTGTTCTTTCAGATCTAAAAAGGATTTCAGTTAACCTTTCACCAAACTCTCCAATTTGTTTTTAATCTCTGGAATGATGAAAGCAACAGCATTCTGGCCATAGATGAAGCCAAGGAGGACCTACCTCTACGTTTAGTCGAAAGATGGCGCACCCTCTGCGAAAAATAAACTGTATTTTACATAACTTAAGGAAATAGAGATAAAACTTGAAATGATATTATACAGAAAAAGATGACATTTTGTATACACTCAGTTGATTCATTATTCCGAAGAAAATCAACTACCTACAGTCTGCTTGACAAAACAACATAAATAAGACAAGCAAAATCAAAACTTAACAGAGGCAGAACATGTCCTCTACCATATTGCTTGAGACAGGAAAATGTATTGACATAATTTTAGTATCTTTGGAAACGTAATGTCTCTTCAGTCACTGACTGTCTTGATGTGTGAGCTCTGACCACTGACAGATGTTATTTTAATTTTCTAGTTTTGCTCTTATTCAGCATAGCTACCTGATCTCTGCAACATATGTGAACATGTGCTTATGTAATCATACTGTATCTCCGAGGACGACAAAGAACAATTCATTCGAGTGGCACGCCGCCTCGACTGGAGTGCCAGAGAGGAACACTTACAAACACAATCCACACACATGATTCAATGACAATGTGTGGGTGATGCAAATGTTCAAGTGGCAATATTGCTCCCAGAGTACGACATTATTGCCCGTCTTGCATTAGAGGCAGTTGAAGAAATTTCACAATATGCGGTTTTGGAGGAGAGAGTCGAGGGATGGGACCAACAGGGGCGCAAGCTATTACAGGTGGTGAGGGATGATGATGAAAAACCCAGTTCCACATAAGGCTTGAAGTCTGCTTTGATTTAACATCAAAGAATGTGTTTTTTTTTTTTGTCAGATGCAACAAATTTCGATATCTAGTGACAAAAATTCTTCACTGATGCAATAGAAAAGACATTTAACTGGCGATGCACCACTACTACGCAAGTGACAAAAGCAAAACCACTTTTGGGAACAAAAGATGCAGTATTTAGGATAAGTGAATACAAAAAAGATGTTAATGCTGGAATGGCCCCTTCCACTCTGATCTCTCCATCCATACATTGAACTGGTATTAAAGTAGTCAGTGAGTACACATTTCACTCTCAACAAAATTATTTTCTGAATAATCTGTGGGCGAAGGACATGGCAACTCCTCCCCCAAACAAAAGTGCAACATGAATTATTTGTAATATATAATATTTCAAATATGAACGAAATTTCCCAACGAAAAGTTCCTTACAGACTCAAAAACCAATAGATGTTTTACCACAACGGTAATTATGGAACACTAAACAATCCTGGCCAAAGAGACAAGGAAATCAGATCGTGTGAACGCAAGGTCACATCAAACTTCCACTGACTTTACCCTTTGAAGTGAGCAACAGACACACTTCATGAATAAGTCAACTAATTTGTGTCTGAATGACAAGGTTTAATTACTACCTGACTTCCTGATGCAGGATGCACAAAGACAAAAGCAGATTAAATTCAAAAGTGGAGAATTGCATTGAGACCAGTACGTTGAACGGGAGTATCACCACAACATCAAGAGGTTGTAAAGTAACATCAGTTCATCAGAAACGCGGTCTTTCTCATGCTTACAAGTCTTCCTGTCTTTGCCTCTGTTAGCCTTGTCAGATTGACTGGCAGGGAGGGATACAGAGAGAGTTCATGTCTATTACAAAAGGTCATACAAATAACAAGAGACGGGCCATGTGGCTCTGCTGGTTGAAATGTCGATTCCTACATCTGGTTGCCGCTCATGGCTCCGCTCACGGCACCGCTCACGGCCGCAGAGGCGGCCTGTTTGGTGGCTGACTGCACGCCAGGATTGCTGGCCACGGACTTGGCAAACTCTGCCTGGGCCTTCTCGAAGCTGGCGCCAGTGCTGCGGTACAAGGAATGGACCTGCAAGTGGCAATGCAGGAGGTTTGTTGAATGGTAAAGACACTACATAGTTAAAAAATTATTTACCAGAGAAATTACTGGCAAAAATTGAATCATTAGAAATCAGCTAAATTTTGACTGAAAAAAAAATAGTGATGTCCCTGCCATTATTAGTATGGTCTGTCCCATTCACATCCTCCTCTACCACAACTTCATGCCACAAAATCAGGGATTGTTATGTTAATTGTTTGTTTTGACAAGTCAGCCACACAGATGTACATGAAAGTGAACATTTCTGATCAAACATTATAAACTGTTTATCAGAATTTTGAGCCTCTTAAATTCCTCTTTCAAACAAACCAAAAATATTTGGCAATGTTTATCCCCTTAGAAATGATTAGAAGAAACATTTATACAAATCTCCCATACCATAAATCATCCAAATTAGGAAATTTTAGACTGGACAGTACAAGTACTGAATTTGGTTGCCAGACTTTTTCCAAAACTGGAACATGTGACTGCAAGTGTGCGACTCCGGAGAAACATTCATTTCGTCATTTTTCACATTTCAGAAAATAGTGCAGGACTTTTGTAGCGATGGATGAACCAGTTACCCACTGCAACTTTACAAACTGCACTGAGAATTCTGCCGACAGCAAGTTTGTAGGAGCAAACACTGCTGCTTCCAAAGTAACATCATACTAACCAAATGAACGATCCACGGCCTCCTAAGCTGTATCTCCTTCACAGGGATTAACACAATAAAGAAGTGCTCAGTGACATAATTAACACACAAAGTGCTACATTCGACAGGCAGGAATGTATCAATGGCACAAATTTTCAAAGGAACACAGAAGCAGTGATTTTCATATTGCTTGGATTTTTCTTTCCTTTGTTCACATATTATGACCATGCTGACATGCATGCAGCTCACTAAAGGTCACCATATTGTCCATATATGTCTCTGAATTGACACGGCATATTTCATGGGCGGGGGGAACAGAATATTGAATGTCTTCCATTTATGTTGCTAATTCATGCCATATGAGAAAGAGACAGACTGCAGCATATAATCGACTTTGCTTGCTTTGAGTTTTGGCAATTTTTGTGAGATGGTAGAAGAGAGATGTCACCATTCCACAAACTGTCAGAGCAGTTCTACACACTGACAACACTGAAATCTTCACGATGACAACAATTTTGTGGGATGCTATGAGATGAATGACGATGATATGAATATTCATGATCATCTGTTTCATTGCTGGTAAATAATGTACAGTTTCATGCATCTGTTCAACAGTCTACTTCAATCGACATGTTTTGGTTGGAATTTGAGAAAACTGAAAAGTAACTTCGAAGCAAAGGCTGTGCAAGTTTTAACATAACACAAACACATGGAGGCGGAACAGCTCCTCTCTTGTTCAGTCATGCACACTGGACACTGCATCATTCAACGTGCTAGCACAGCCTTGCATGTAAACACACACGTGTGTATTTTGGTCTTCATTTTTTATTCAAACATCATAAGACACGGAAAGTTCTGGAAGATGCGTACATCGATTTGAAGACGTGATTGCGGACTACATATTAGCGATGAAAAATTTGGTTCATGACAATCTGCTAAAATGATATGAATAATCATATGAGTAATCATTCATAATATAATGAATAGTCATAGTTTGCAATAGTGAATGATCACAGTTTATTATCATGACAGAATATAATCATGGTTAGATAAAGTGTGACAAATGAATATTCATAGTTTGCTACATTGTACCTTGCAGCTTCATGAAACTATTTAGACTGTGAGGTTAGACCCCCCAC
>VJOZ01043547.1:10407-22203 GCA_009801055.1 Stichopus horrens | reverse complement strand
TCAAACCATTTTCATTCATACTCAAGAAGTTTTAAAAGGAACTTCTCACTGGCAACATGATATGTTCAAACTTCCTGCCCAACAGAGTTACTAACACTATGCAAGTACTGTAAAGGAAGGGCACGGCCATTATGATGTAATTGACTCTGATCTCTGTGGCATGTGACATTTAAAAAAATCAAGAATATGAAGGAAAATGGTCTGAAATGTCTTAAATAAGCCAGGAGATATGTTCCTTGACTGGAATTCCCCTTTAATACACTTACGGCTGCCAAATTAGTAATGGCCCACTGCAATTGCAACACATCATCATACTTGCCAACTCTCACGGTTTCACCGTGAGTCTCACGGTTTGGGGGATCATCTCACGGTCAAATTTTAAAATCTCACGGTAAGGTAACCTTTTTTTATCCCCCGTCTACATTCTGGATCCCCCACAGATTGTATTGTATTTGCCACTGTTCGTGAAATTCACATTTACAGTAGCTACATGTACTGTTTCTTATTGTAACTGCGTAAAAGGCATGAGCGTAGTGTACATAAATGCATCATTAGTTGGCTTCCCCGGCTCGCAGAGGCGACTCTGTTTGCTCCAGCCGCACATATGATGCAGTCTCCAACAAAAGTCTGTTGCGTATCAAGCAGTTGCCCTGCCTTGGTGCCACGCTATCCATGCACGTAAGTACGTAAGCGGTTTTTCTGCCTCCTGGCCGCAGCTATGCAGTTATACGCACTCTCTTGGTGTCACAACCTATCACGGTATGCGTGAATTATTTCACCTTGCAGTGTGTACTGGGCCGGATTTATAGCATGCATCTTTGGAAGTTGGTGGCTTCAAAACTTGCAAAGTCGGAGGGTGGGAAGGTAAGCACAATGCCTGGGAAAGGCGATTTCTGGCAATCTAGGAGGGTAGTTTTGGCCAAAATTTTCTTGCTACGCTCCACGCCAACCGATGGTGGCGCTCCGCTTAGATCTTGATCTTTATTAAAACCCCCTGTGCATACTGCAAAATTTCCAATTTTGCCCTAGCCTGCTCAGGCAACTTTTTTCGTCATCGTGCTGACACTGCATACAAAAATTTTGCAACTCCGATTTAGCCCGTAACCGTCCCCTGACCAGAACCCCCCCTCCCTCATTGTCTGTTATTTTCCAAGTGATGCAAAAACTCATTGTCTGGTACAGGACTTATTTCAGATTTCCAGGTTTGAGGTATCATCAATCTCCAGGTTTTGTTACGAAAATCTCACTGAAGGTTTGCTATGTTTGAGGTTGGCATGTCTGCATCATATTGCAGATGACCTCAGCTCTTGCATGGGTTATCCTTCAAAGGTTCAAGTTGCCCATTGTTACACCCTTCAATTTCTGCCATTTACTGGTGATTCATCAGGGTACTGCGGTGAATAGCGAAGGCTCGTCTAACGTTGTGATACATAGCCACTACTACCATTACCAAAAGTTAGCCTAGCCTATAATGGTATTTCCAGAGATAATTCATTTCTATGGGGAGTACAACTGAGGCCTCGTCAACTCAATTTAGGCCTAGGCCTAAGTCAGTAAGATTTCCGAGAGGCTGAAAGTGACAAGCACAGTGAGAGGACTCATATAATCACTTCTCACAATCATACTGTGTAAAATTTGATCCGCAAAAAAGATGTAACCTACCTTAACTGAGTTATATACCTGAGATCCTCACATTCCCAGGGACTTAAAAATGACTTGCAGGCCTGCCGATCATTAACGTTACGTCGTGCACGTGAGTGTAGCGGTAATCAAATATAATATATAGCGAGCTAAGTATACGAATATATCATAGAATTTTGTGATATTGCTTCTGACACGAAAAAATGTTACGTAATGTGACGTCATGCACTTACAATACCGTCATCCGCGACAATCTGCCTAACAATTCCCCACCCGGACAATTTTCGTCCCTGACAGTTCAAGTACACCTCGGGCAATTCCTTCCCCTGTAATTCCAAGCTCAGAAAATTACCACTTCAGACAACTAGGCTGACAAATTCCTCCAGAGAAAGGGTTGTAGCCTATAGCTAGAGTGGTTGGGGTCCCCTCGACATTTTCCTGACATTACAGTAAAATGTGTGGTAGAAATTATCCCTCAAACTAATTTTTTTTTTTGCAAAAATCATGCACTACTAGAAGCTGAGGGTTTCCCTTGGGGTTTATCCTCCTGATCCTGGGCAAGGTAACTACGTACGGTACGCAACGGTCATACTTTTTGTTGGGTTTCATTTAAAAACAAACGAGACTCATAAAAGAAAGACAACAGGTTTATGCAATCACTTACACTTTATACAACTTCATTGATAAAGAATAATCAAAAAGTAACTATTTTACAGGTAACATTCAAGTCACTGAATGACAAAATGAAAAATAATAACTACAAATTGTAACACAAAGGCTCTAATTGCAAAATGATTTCCAAACATAACTACAAAGAAAAATTCCATAGGGTCTTTCTCATAAATATTTTGTATGAATTTTCAAAATCTGGAGTTGCAAATATGCCACTTCCCCTCCCCCCGTCCCCTTGCAACATATATCAGTTGGTGCAACTTCAGCCTACTGAGTAAGCAAATATGAACCCACCACTTTTACAAAGGAAAAGATCAGGTGACGTTCAAAAATGTGAATGCCAGTTGGACATCAATCAGTGACATGTTATTTTATATGAAGGTCGGTTGGTGGGAGATCTCCTCTGACACATTGGAATCTCTTCCCCAGAGTGATCACACCACACACCACATTTGTTTTATGTACTTATAACACTCCAAAAGAATCTACAGAATTATTCCAACCAGACATTACCAGTATGGTCCACAATGTTAAACATGATACTGTAGCTGTATTCTACAACATCTTAAGTAGTTCTGAAAGGTGCTATCCAAACTTTGCAACACAAGCTGATTCCAATTCTGCTATTAAAATAATCCGGGCCATCCGCTAAAAGTCCTGTAACAAATGAGGAACAATCAGCGACAATCATACAAGGCATTTTCCCATACAAACGACACCTACTTGGTCCACAACTATATTGAAATTGTAACCTTCAAGACAACCTAATGAATAATTCATATTCACAATATCAATCAAATTCAAGTTTCTGACATTCATTTCACTTTACTATGATTTTTAAGAGAACAGTTTGATTATTGAATACACTATTCTGTTAATCGTAATGTCAAGCGAGGAATAAATATCTCTGCAGTCCTGTATCAGAATTTGCCAAATCTTTTTTTTTTAAAACATTACATCAAATAAACTGGATTGCCTTGCATTCCGCTTGCTCAAGCTTGTAGAGCATTGCTTCATCAACTTCTGTTTCAATATTTACCACCAGACATATTTGTGACCTAGACCCTCTAAAACCCTCTTCTTCAAGAGGGTTCTCTCTGTCATCTATTATACAAGGTAGTGTTTTCATCGGTTCCTAGATATCTGAATCAGGTCAGTTTGACTCATCCCGGTCAGGTACCTGACCAAAATCGCTGGCTGTACCATCAACATTGGCATTTCCACAAAACCATACTGGCCCATATGTAGCTTTTGCAGTGGGAAGGTTTGATTTCATCACAAGTGGAACATTTTTCCTCACAATTCTGACCAACAACTTAAAAAGCTCATTATATAAGTTGCTAACATAGACCTACTATCATATGCTGAGCGGAACTCCAGACCTTGTGGGGGTTTGTCTGAGCCCCCCCCCACCTTGCATATGGAACTGCCATACATCATACTTGGTGTGGAGGAATCTATTTCTACCAGTGTAGGCTACTACGTAGGCCTGCCTATTAAGGCCACAGAATTTTCCATGAGAAAATAAGTAAATTCCCTTTTCAACTTTTTGGTTCCTGTCTTCATAGTGTGCAAGAAACCAGATTGACCTCAACATGGATCCAGGTAGTAGTTTTGGAACCAGGAAAAAATATAAGGCTGGCAATCACGTTACAGAAGACAGCACTAGTTCAAAGCTTCTCTACTCATAAAACAAACAGTACTGAAGAATTCTCTACACGGACAGGTCACTTAACTTGGTGGACTCTGTAAAATCACATCTTGGAGATGTACATATGATCTCAGCAAAATTGTCCAATGTTTTTGCTAATGAAATGCAAAATGTTGAGATACGTTGCAAAGAAAATCTTGGGAGGGGATGTACACAGTATCATCAATACCTTGGAAGAGCTATAGTGACATCGCTACAGTAAAGTTGGCTAAGATATGGAATCTACATCCTTCATGCCTTTTCCCAGGGGAAACAGGGAAGACAAAAACAGCAAAAACAATAAGAGGAAAGTCAAACTGAAATGAAATTTGATTAAAGAAAGGAATCTGACATATATAACTGATATCTACAGAGAGATGCTGACGGAAGTATCAATCTTCTCAATTTTTAAGTGACCCATGTCACATCATAGGCTGACCAGCGATTGCTCTGGACATTTCAGGGCAACTTAACATGTATTAAGTCACATACCTTATAGGAGTTTCATACCAGAAATGGTACAGCCCTCCTCAGTTGCCTACAGAAATCGATTCTTCTACCAACATTTCACTGACATGGAGATCAACCACCACATTACAATGTGACTCCACATCCAACAGAGCTGGAACTACATTACTAGACAATCAAAATTGACCTTGGGTCATTTATACTTCTGGTCACTGGTTAACTTCAGAAAACCACCTCAATGGCATTGAGAAAGGTAATACATGGAGTAGGATAAAACATCCAAGAGGTATTCATATTTGAGTCAACATAAACTTTGGCTGATACCAGCCATATTAATTTCATATTATTCCTCATTTCCTAAATACTGGCAGGTCATTTGCTAAAAACAAACAGCACCTTTGTTCCGAACAACGACTTGGCCCCATCATTATCGTCTTCAGTTTCAGTGACCAACATTATCAAGAACAGGGAAGTGAATTTCGAAAATGGTCCAAGTTGACCAAAATGAGAAGTTGCAAGAGATGACTCCTCGGTCTTTTACATTACGCAGAGGTGGTCGTGGGAGGGGGTTCGTCTGAGGTCGACGGGGCAGTCGCTGCGGGCTGGTTGAATTGAGATGAGAATCCAAGGCCTACCCCTCTCTGGGTGTGGGTCTGCAGTCTAGCGGTCTGATACTCCTGGTCGAGCTTCTCCATTAGATTCTTTTGCTCTGTGTTTACCTGGGTGGCTGCTTCGCTTTCACCTGGTGATAAAAGATATAGATGAACATGCTGATGGTAAGAATATCTCAGTCACTCCTACGATATCCTGCAATCAATTTCAGAGGCAACCAGCTGTACAATACAGCGTAAATGTCGTGTGAAATTCTTTGGCTAATTTCCTACCAATCTCTACAATGGATGAAGACTTAACTAGTTGGCAGTAATACATCCCATGGAAACTTTCCAAATTTGATGACCTAGGTACATCCTTCAAAGTCTGGCAAAGCATGATGTCACTGGAAGATCCTCAACACCCCCCTCGACTCTGTGCCTTACAGCCACCACTATCTGCATACCACTGTGGAGCAAAACGCTCTTTTCTGTAACACACTTGACATTACAGAAAAAAGCTACAAGCATATACAAGGCTCAAGGACCATTCAAAGGCATACCGATCTCTCCTTTTATTCCCATTAGCCTTCGGAACTTTTCTTGGGTTGATCCACTCTCAAAGGTAGTGCTCTCCCATTTATTGCTGCTGGTCGCTGAGGTTTCCGCCTGTGAGACAAAAATGACATAATGTTAAAATGACCTGAACGCCACATGGTTTACAAATGCAACTCCAAACTGGTTCTTTCTTTACCTTTTCCACAACATCTAGAGCACCTTTTTTAATGATTGATATGAAATTCAGTCTATATTCATTACCTTCACATCAGATATGGGGTTCATTACTTGGCATATCACTGTACTGAGCCGAAGCATGAAACAATTGCATCATCAAATTCAGAGAAAGTTGGTACTTTCTCTAAACCAACGTGATACATGCAAATGATTAAAAAAAGAAGGCTAATATCTTCGACCTCCACTAAACACAATAGACTTCTTGCGCTCAGTGAGGTATCCCTTCTTGAGATATTGTGCATACAATGGTATCACTATTTGACCCCTGCTGACCACAAATGACCTTTGACCTCCATCAAAAGCATTAGATTCCTGTGCTCCATGAGGTGCATCCACTACCTAAATATGACATACCGGCAAGTTTCCCCTCTTGAAATACTGTGTTTACAAGGTTTTCACTATTTGACCCCCAAATAACATTTGACCTCCACCAAAAACTAAAGGCTGCTTGTACTCAATAAGGTACACACATAACAAATATGAGATCTGTACAAGTTTGCCATCTTGAGATATTGTATTTAAAGGTTTTCACTGTTTGACCTCTGTTGACCCCAAATGACTTTTGACCTCCACCAAAAACAATAGGTTTCTTGCTTTCAATAATGCATATCCCCATACTAAATATGAAATCTACACATTTCCCCTCTTGAGATGTAGTGTTTACAAAGTTTTCACTATCTGATACCTGCTAACCCCAAATGACCTTTGACCTCCACCAAAAACAATAGGCTTATTGTACACAATATGGTACACCTACATGCCATATATGAGATCTGTACGAGCTTCCCTTCTGAAAATATTGTATTGAAAAGGTGGGTGTCACAAACATACATACACACACATACACCTGCATGATTACAAAGGTTATGATTTTATCAAAAGCAAAAAGGGACACCAAAGTGTCACAAATAGGTCCTTTAAAAAAAATTAAACATGCAAAATGTCTAATAGGAGATTGGACTAACAGAGCATAACTTATACATCTATTCCAAATTTCTGGTACAAAACACAATGAGGAAAACACACTAACCTCTTCCTTCTTTGACCAGAGTAATTTCCTTTTCTTGGTTTGTTCAGCGTACTGCACAGGATTGATTGCTAATGGATTGTAGTACCTTGGTACGGCTATGCCTGTCTGTTCCAGTACCTACATAACGAGAAACATTGAGTGGCATATTATATAGTTACCTTGAATCACAGCAAAAGATCAAATGTAATTAATTACTCTCAGGAGCCCCAATGCAGGGATGGGTATCTTCAAAGAGTCCCTAGAGGAAAATGTCCTACAATGAAAAAATCTCATAACTTGAAATAGTTTTAACTTGAAATAGTCCTTAACTTGTACCCTCAGATATGGAAAAAGGGAGCTGACAACTTGTACTGCTGCAAAGCCTGTGCTACCAGCCAGACAAAAGGATGTAGAAGGGGTGTTCTAGACTGAAGTATTTTCAAAGGAACTGTGATTTTACTGAGGTTAGATACAACAGGCTAGGTCTCTTTCTTTCTCAGGAGGCTGCAAATGTACTATGACTGCATTTATTTATGCTGGGTGGACTGGCTGCATCATTCATGATGATTCCAGCAGCTTCAATTTGACTGAGACTGTGGGACTGTATCTCAAAATGCTCACCTTGGCCTGCATGGCAGCAGCTGCAGCCGCGGCTGCCGCCTGCACGTTGACTTGAACGGCAGATGCAACCTCCACAGGATTGGCAGCAGCCTGCAGCTGAGCAGCAATGGCTGCAACCTCTGTATAAAAAGAACAGAAAAATTGTCAAAGATAGACACAAAACAAAGAAAAAAATGCCATCAGAATATCAAAGAAAAACTACAAAATGTGGTCGAAACTGAAGAGAATGTTCAGTTCCTTTTTTTCCTCTTCAACGATGGAAACATTTCACTCTTTATAAACCGACAGAAGAACTTTCTCTTCCTTCAAGCCAGTCTCTGCCTATCATTCAGTAAATCTGTCAGTAAACAGATGCTGTGCTCACTGTTTTCATGCACAATGGTTCAGTATGCGTGTGAAGTAATTTTGGCTATGATAAAAGTACAATTTTGGCTATGATTCAAGGTTACTCACAGTTTAATTTCTGCAGAGGGTAATGTAACCTAACATGTCACTCAATGATGTTTCTCTTTGCAGGTATTGGAACACACAGGCATAGTAAGTAATTACCTAACACAACATATTTATATTATATTACAGCAACAATATTGTGTCTGCAGTGAAAACATATTCTCCTTTCCTCTTTAAAGTGCTGACAAGAATGATAATTTAAACATGGAAGGACAGTTATTTTATGATGCTTAGCGATCACACAGGCGAGGAAGAAGCCTGTGGCTTACATGTAAACTCAACTTCACATTGGGTGATTACCAACTTAACAATTTTGAATCAAATTTTGTCATTTTTATTCCCACAAGGTTCAATTGGACAAGATATGCCTGTCTTGCATTCTTCACATTTTCAGTTGGAGACGGTCACATCTACAACTTGTTCAGATATAAACAGTAATGTGTCACAAAGCGAAAGTATTTTCAGAGAGACAAACGAGAACACAATCAACTCCTTCTTGCGATGTGTTGTTCACAGGATCCTCATCTGCTGACTGGTATTATTGGTGATTGAATGATAGCCGATAATGCTTTTACCGATTTGTGTGGGTGTCAGAGTTTCTTCTGGAGCTTTCTTTTCTTCTTTCTGCCTCTTCTCTTTCTCTTGCATCAACTTCTTGGCCCTCTCCAACCTCCTGGCCAGTCTCTCCTGGGAGTCCATGGCAGAGTCAAAGCCAAACTGGTAGCTCCTTGATCTGCAGAGAAGATGGGACACTCAAATGTACCGTCACCTAAAAACTGGTATCACCTGATCCAGTAACAAAGTGACAAATTGTAACAAAGACAACCAGTGATGAATAGGATCATTAACACCAAATGTAACATCGAGTGTGGGAAGACGGGAACATAGGTGTTATGTTGCTTGATTTGCCAATAAATGTGCTTTCAGTTGATAGACTGACAGGTATATTAAGCTGTCAGTCCGGTGCTCACTGCACAAGAAGGACATTACTGTAAGGATTCTTATTGTATGCTTGAAATATTCCTTCTTTTTCCTTACATGCAAAGTACAACTATTTACTCTTGTCCAGGACTAACCTTTTGACTGTGATATTGTGAATACATATTTACATTTACACTGAGTCATCGGGTTGTGGATATTGGCTAATGGACAAACAACGAGCCTTAAGAAAATGAACATATTTAATTTCTTTTAACTTAAAACTTTCAAAGACGATTCATTGACAGACAAGTACTTAGAATTGGTTTGTACATGAGTGTACTCTTATCAACAACTAACTACTACATATTTATTTCCAAGGACCACAATTAGTAGAGTTGGGCAGGATAACAGTACCCAAGCCAGAACCAGGATTTTCCATTACTTGCAGTACTGGGGAAAATTCTTGGTACTGTCTCAAACAAATCAACAAAGTGTACATTTCCAGTGAAGTGTCAATACCCCTACATATCAACATCAAAATGGACCAAAAAAAGAATTCCAGATCACAGGTTCAATCCCTGCTCTGCACTGCTTTTGACATGTTTTTTTTTTTTTTGCTCTATTGTTGAATGCTCTATTGTTGAATGAAAACCTTTGCTCAAGTACCTGCGTAGCCGCAAACCCCATCCCTATTCGCTGATCATAAAAAAAAAAATTCACAAGTCATAACAATGTGACACACCAACCTCTGAGGTGACCTGCTCAGGGATCTCGAGCGGGTCCTGCTCCTCCTTCTTCTTTTTGAACGTGAACGTGACCTTGACCGTGACCTTCTCCGTGGTGGTGGTGGAGGTGGTGGTGACCTGGTTACAGATGTTCAAACATAAGATGAAAAGGTTGTTTACAGACCAAGTTACAGAATCAATTGCATCTTCAAAGTCCAGCACAAATTTGGTATAGAATCTTTTGCGTAACTCGATCAACGAAACTTCCAATTTCAAACCTGGATTTCACTAGCTTATGAACCTGCTTGAGGTATCGCACATAGATTTCAAACAGTGGAAACAATATTTCCAATTTATCAATGACAGCAGATTCCAAACCTGCCAAACCAAGAATATCCAGCAAATAATAAATCCCAATCCATATACGTGAAGAAGGGTGTGGGTAAATTATTTCGAGATGCTCAAATGCAACAATGCTCTGACGAGATGATTGATCACAAGAGACAAAGGTGACTCGAATAAACCTTGATTCATTTCTTTGGCTCATCAGACATTACCATTTAAACCTCTATTAACATCTCATGTGACCTCGTACTCCATGAAAACAATCACTAATCCCTACTTCAGGTGGAGTGCATTCAGCGGTAACTCACCGTTTTCTTCTCCTCTCACGTGACCTCGACCTGGAAAGTCTCCTCCTTGGGGTTCGAGATCTGCTCCTTCGCCTCCTCCTGGGACTCCTCGACCTGCTCCTCCGCCTTCTCCGTCTCGACCTGGATCGGCTCCTCCTTCGCCGCCGCTCTCTGGAATCTGACCTGGACCTGGACCGGCTCCTGCTCTTTCTCTTCCTGCGCTTCTTCTCTCGAGATTTTGACCTGGATGTAGAGCGTGATCTTGACCTGGAGGTCGTCTTCTTCTTCTTTACAGCATGATCATCCTTCTTCCGATCCTTTTTGTCTTCTTCCTCCCTACCATCGTCTTCGTCTTCTTCACTGTCTTTTCTCTCCTCCTTTTCTCCATTTTCATCCATCTCTTTTGGACTTCTCTTTTCCTGAGGGCTCTTTGACCTGCTCCTTTCTCTCTCACTTCCTTCATCTTCTTTCTCTGTTTTCTCATCTTTTTCAGGGCTCTTTGACTTATGTCTGTTTTTACTGCTGGAGCTCCTCGATTTCCTCCTTTCTGCTTTATCTGAAATGTCGGTCAGCAACGTAAAAGTAAAGCTCCGTTGTGGATCAAGGAGAATACATGGTAGCAGAATTAAAGTAGGATCAAACATCTCAAAAGTACAAGAAAAGAAGTAGCACTTAGTACAACATACAAAGATAGAATGTGATTTTATGCATACAAATGCCTACAATGCATATTGATTCAAACCCAATGATGACACAACACTGCTACTCCCTAAGGCAAACTTACTCGATTTTCAGGTAAGATACATTTTGTATTTTTATATTATTTGCTTTTGAAAAAGAAGAAGTAGAATTAACTTCAAAATGCTACAAAAGGTGGGATAACCAGTCACTTGAGAAACTGGTTAAAATGCCTTACAATTTACATTGGGTGTTTTCATACTTTATTTGAAAGCAACAATGTAATGTTATCCAGAGGAATAACCCCCTTTTTAAAAATTCAAATTTGCAAAATTGTTTTAAATGGATGGTACTGTGTACATTCATTTTGCTTTTTTTTTCTTTCCAGAGCATCTCCTCTGGTAACAACTCCAAATTGATGTAAGAACAGCTTACTGACTCTTCTACTGATTGATTTTACAAATGTAAACACTTGCTACCAATCAAAAACATGCAACCTTACAGAGTTTGGACTTTCCATACAATAACTTTCACGAACATCTGCTGATTTGTAATTCCGCGTTTTAGTTAAATATTTGCAGAATTCAAATGAACATTTGACAGCATTGCTCTATTTGTCAATATTGACATTAAACCATATATGGGCCACATGAAGGTGCAACACAGTGGTTTAGTTTGAAGAGGAAATCTGGGTTTGACTGAAATTCACCTTTAGTTGATTTTTCACTGAAATATAGAGACGTTGGCGAGGTGTTTGAAGGAAGAAGAAACAGTAATTATTCTATACAATGACCAATCACAGCTTAAGACTGAGATGATGTTATATGAATAAACATAGCAGAATGTTTACGGTTCCCATGCTGTTCGTGCATTACACAATACTAAGTAAACAAGAGTTTAGTGA
>VJOZ01043507.1:0-16506 GCA_009801055.1 Stichopus horrens | reverse complement strand
CTAACTTATATTTGAAAATTCACCCGGGTCTGATGATACTTAAACGAATATCGACTCTCAGTGTTTACCGGCTACAATAATATTGTGTACTTCTAAAAGAACATAACTCGTTACATGACTTCCTTAAACCTAAGTGAACGTTTAAAACATATCACGTTTTCTTAAGAACGATCTTATATGTTTTACAGTTACACTTTCAATGATTTTATTTACACAAAGTAGCAAACTTGTAGGTCGATAATTTTCGGGTAATGACTTTTCGCATTTTTGAAATAATTTTATAATCTTTGCAATTTTTAACCCATCAGGATATGGACGAGAATTAAGAACATTCTTAAAAATATGCGTAATTATGGGGGTTCAATACATGAAAGATATATTTGATAAGCTTAGATAAAATTCCATCTTTGTCGGAGAATTTAAAATCCTTAAGTCAACTAGTAAGTGTAACGTTTGTGTAACAAAGGTTTCATACCGTTACAAATCTTTCTGACAGCTCTTTGACTACAACACAATCATTACTTTAAAATCTATACATAATTCATTACAGCCTGCCTCTTACCCCTTGTGTTGAAGAGGATATTCCTATTATGGGATTGCGAATAAAAATGTTCATTTCTTTCTATCTCTCTGGCTTTAGTTTGATTCAATGGGTTGGACATTGCCTCATCATGTTTTTATTACCTCTCTGCAGTCCCAAGAAATGGTGAAACTATGAATTCCAAATCCTACTGACACCTCTCAAGTACCATTTAAGCAAACCACTAATATACCCATTGTGGAATGACCCACAAGTCTATAACAAAAAGACAAACAAAAACAATGATTGCTCTTGGAAATTCACTAGTCTCGATAAACACTCTAATACATTTTCTTTCTGAGGGNNGGGGGGGGGGGTGTCGCAAGCGTGCAAAGTGCGACCTTACAACCTAAGACAATTTCCTGCCATCTAGGGGATATTCTCTTCACCAACTGACGGATATACACAAGACGTAAGTATTGATCTCTGAGTCACCCCCCTCCCCCACGCCCTCTCTCCATAAATGCCAGACTCCTACAACCAGTTAAGAAGCAAAAAGCGAGTGATGGATCTTGGGGCTAAGTACCAATGGAGAAAAAGGGTGACCAAACAGCGAAAGAAGGGGATGCATAATCAGTCAGGAAACGTACATCATCTCAACTAATCTAATATGTATTACCACGTCTGCTACACTGATTTTTTTCATAAGTGAAGAAATTGCCGACATGAGTTTTTTCGCTCTCTCTCTCCCTCTCTTTGGTAGCTGGCTACATGCAGCGTAAGACTCTCGGAGGTATTTGCCGCCGAGATGGCCCAGATGGCCGCATCTGATGGCCTTGTCAAAACCAAACTTAGACCTATACCCTGGCGTCAACTGTGGTGGCGCTGCGCTAAAATAGTACTAAGTTAGACAATACTTGGGAAATCGAAGACATGGGATCACTTTTTAAGGGTGGTTCTTTGCATCTTGAACACTCGGAGAGGCCATCTGGCTAGTTTGCAAAGCAAAAGTCGTCCTTTCCAAGCCAAAAAGGTTTCTTCCAATGCTTCCCCTCCTCCCAATTTATTGTCGCCCTCCGTGTAGATATTGAGAAAGAGAAAGTGTTTTGTGAATTGTCATTTCTTTCTTGTACACGGCCAAATAAAAGCAACAACCACTACTGTGGCGCTCCACTCAGATGGTACTAATTGTGATCTGCCATGCTGGAACCCTACTTTAAAGCTATCCTTGATCTACTCCTAGGGTTACTGTACCAGTTTCCATAAGCTCATCCCGAATAACAGGAAGTGTCGGAAAGATTTCCTTTTGTGAATCCACTTAACACTATCGTCATTCCAATCATAATACTGCAATAACCGTGAAACCAATAGAAATCCTCTCTTTTTCACGATACCCCCTTCTCATGATCAAAGCTTACTCTGAAGACATATAAAGGGTACATTTACGCTACCGTTGATAGTGTTTTGCTCGAGTGAAATTGGAATTGTCTCAGAATCAGGTTCGCTGAATAGATCACTCCACCTAAGCAATCCTAATATCATTATGACAGTAATCAGTGTTTATTACCAACGTTTTGTCGCAAACTGTGACAACGTAACGATACACCCGACTCTCTGTAGAACCGTCGTTTATGAATAGAGAGGGTAATGACAGAATTATTCCAAGAGCAAAATCTCTATATATGGATCTGATTACTCCTAGGCAACGGCAACCTTTATTTCAACCCGAATCGTGTCACTTACGTAGCCTCGTTTTGGGACTCATTTTCTCCCAAGAGCTGAAGTTGGCGAACCTGTAATGCCATAACAAGGCACCTTCACGGAGCAATAAATCTAGGCCTAATGTGAAAAACAAATGATAGGCCTGATGTGAAAAAAATGGAAACATAGTTTGTTACAATTAGTACTTGTAATTTGCTCAAGAATGGAACATCTTGTGACATCTTGAGATTACTTATTTATCTGTTGAGAAGAAATGTCTGGGCCCCGTGATAGTGTTATGTAGAAACAATTTTTTTGTCGATAAGGTTTACAGCCACCTTGGAATCATGTAACGGTAGGCAAACGGATACCATAACATTAGTAGGCTCTATTCCTAGCAATATTACATTAATATCAATGCCAAAGTGAACTTGACTCGAAAACATTTAAAAATGTGCCTTGTAGTAACGAGCTGTTCCCCATGCAATGTGACAGTTTTGGTACTTCACACATCGGCTCACGGAAAAAAAGGTTAAATAACAAAATGGCATCACAAAAAAGACCGAACATATATTTGTGGCCATCAAGGAAGGGAATCATCACTTACCTTTTGTGAAACCACACCAAGGCATGGAAATTAGGTTCATTCAGACCCCCTCTTCTAACCTTCCTCTATTTCCAGACATGTACATCATTTAATAGAGGGTACATTTAATACTTTGGTTATCAATCTTTATGAAATTAAAATCATCATGATATCCCAGTGTGACATAAATTTTGATTTTTGCTGGAAGTTGTACTGTCCGTATTCTCTTGGATGGATAACACTTTGGCACCTTATGCATTATTGAAAGTTTCAGAGTTTCCAAATTTTGAAATCATGGAGCAAAATGTATGAAATGAAGTCTGAATGGTGCAATGAATAAGTGATCTATGTCAGTTCTTAAAACTAAAGCGAACGATGAGAACTTACGAGATGAACGTACCTTGCTCGATATTAGTTTTTAAAGTCTCTGAGCTATACATGGAGCGTGTACGTCTCTGCCTAGCTTTTGAGTTGAAAGCAAAAAGACGTTTTCACGTTCAGCAAAGCAAACATAGTAATATATGTCATGCCCTATATTCCAGAGGCTGTTTCAGCTGCATTTTGTTCTCTTTTGTTTTCCTCAAGTTTAATCTATGGACTCGCTCCCTTACGTAGTAAACAAACACATACAAACACACACACAAAATGTTACAGTCTCTCCGCAACCACATAGAGTCTTTTATTATCTAGGTCACGTGACTTATTGTTTATTATTATTCTCGCTTACAGGAAGATTTCAACGAATATTATATAGGACTGACAACTGATTGCCAACTATTTTTTGAATGAAGAAAACTGAAGCTTTCTCTTTTCCATTCTAGCAAGACAAGTAGACACTTTGATCTTCCATATTCATGAGATTTTTTTTTTCATGGGAATATATTGAGACATTATGTGGGATATTTAAAAACATGCCCCGTTGCAGCGAGGCCTCCCTTTACTTCTTATATCTCAGATAGTGTTTCAAACACCTGACTCCTTTACTGAATCGATGTGATTCCTTTCTTTTAATCGACATTCGCAATTGACAGCCTAAGGTTTCTCTAACTTCAAGATTTCGAAGTTTAATAGACAAAATCACCTAAATTAACAATTAAACAAACATTAATTTTGGGCGTTTTGTATGTAATGCTTATATCGCATACAGATACGAGTGCTCACAATTGATCGCACACTTTCTGTTCGTGTAAATGATACTACAATGCACGTGTATATAAGAGAGCAGCTGATCGGTCTGATATTTGTCGAGCAACTGACTCATTTATGAAATTTAATGGTATAGAACTGATATCAGTTGAAAAATGTATAACATGTACAAAAACTGTACTAGTTCCTTGATTGAATACGTCTTTATTGTATCTGGGTCGAGACAGTTGCGACTTCATTTTTGCGGGGTGCCTATTACTTTGACAGTCGTAAGTATTAAAAATAGTGCAGAATATTACATTTACTTATGCAATCCGCTGAAACTATTACGATTCCCATTGTCTTGATGGCTTATTTATTCTGCACTTTATTTTTGAAATTTCTCACATAACAGCTGCCCTGTTATTTATACACGCAGAGTTTACGAATGAATCACTGCTATTACCGCTGTGTTAGTTGCATGTGATATTTTCACTGCTAAACGAGAGCTGTTCCGTAGTTTACATATTTCTCTTCATCAATGTGCACTGAGTTGTAGGAGTTACTCCCTTAACATATTGTAGTCTAAGACACTGGTATCACTTGAAAAGCCTAATAATAAGATTTATTAAAAGTGAATTACATTAAATATTTCGATCGAAATGTTACATTTGTCCTTCATCTCAATATATTGTTATAAGAAAGTATATAAGAGAGGGGCAGTTGAGTATTTATTCTTTAATGTGCTGTTTTTACTCCATGGAGCTATCACACAATAGTTCCAGGGATTTTTCAGCAAGTACCCCTGTAAGACTTGTACGTCGACGTTCGAGAGAGTCTCCACACCTATACTACTGTTCTGCCGCTTTAAGCGTATTCTGTTTGCAGCTGTAACCCGGAATCGTATTTGACACTGAAGTTTGGTAGTGGTTAACACTGTAATCTTGCTAAAGATTTAAGACGAGTGTTAAGAGCTGTACGATTTCACTTGATCCATGACATGCATTGGCATGTTTCGATAGATTCGGAATCGACTTTTACTTTAAATTCGTTTAATTGTATGGACAATAAATCAAAGCATTGAAGTTCAACAGTTCAAAACATAGCACTTAAGTTGCAATGTAGTAAGTTTTCCCTTAGAATTTATGTTTCTCTTCTTATCTCAAATCTTTCTCCAAACAAAGAGATAAAAAAATGTCGATCCTGTTTGAGCCACGGCCATTACTTTTGTTTTGATTCTGCCATTCCAATCACATTCCTGTGATTGGCCGTGTGCCACATTATGCCCATAGATACAAGTCAACGAGGATAACACAGTTCAAAGGTTACTTGTTACTTTGAATCTCATGTGCTTCCTACATGCACCTTCCCAAAGCTTACAATCGCTGTTTGCTGGAACTGGAGGAAACAAAATAATCGAAACTCCATTGTTTTTGCTGTTAAAAAATCACTGTCACCTTGCTAAATGCATGGAAGGAAGTGGTTCCATACATAAGGTTAAGCAGATGACCTTAACTTCTGGTTCCAAAACAGTTGATGCACTGTACGCATAACTCGGAAATCTCTTATTGACAACAATGAGGAATGAACACGAAAGCAGATAAGAAAAAGAAAAAAACATACATTCTATAGGCTGTTTGCTTGATATATGTGATAGCAAACCATATAACGACCTTCCCAACAAGTGAGTATAACTGCACAATATACATCCACAATAGTAAAGTTACATCGGCAAGTAATGGACGACTGTTGATAATTTGACGTAAAAAAAATAAATTCACGAAACGGTTACTGTTTCGGCTTTTGATTTAATATTTTAATCCCTTGCTAAATGCACTATTTACTAGGATCGAACTAATAGTGCAGTGACCCATATGGAATTGGTGTGATTCATTCGAAACTGTCCAAACACACAAGGTCGCATTCGATTTAGAACAATAGTTACACATCAAGAAAGCGTAGTTACTGTTGCAATGTTACGGGTCACTACAGTTCATGCAGGGAGTTATTGCCGATCCCTGGTTCAATAATACCAATCGTGTCAAACTGATCAATGGAGTCTTTTACATGCCATAGCATATGTCACGTTTTAATTTCATTGTAGTGAATGCGTTACTCAAGGGCAGGCTCGTTGGTGGGTGGGTGGTCGCTTCAGTTGCCATTTCATGGGGACGTCTAAGTCATTAAGGGAAAAGACCAATGCAGGTGTCCTGTGCTTTTCGTTCAGTGTCAACTGATGGAAGCCCTCCTCCTCGATAGTCGTGATACAATTCTAGAAAAAAATGGTAGTGATTTTGGACGCCACTTGATCCCCGCACTAAAGAGAACCCCATCCCGGGAAAAACTCACCACAACGCTACGTTGCTATTAAAAATGTCCGAGTCCCCTTACCACATTACGTGATGGCTACTAAAAGAATTTCCCGTTATATTTACAAGAAGTTCTTCCAACCCACCCCCCCAAAAAAATATCGAAAAAGGGTAGTAATTTATTTTGCCATTTCTTACGACTAAAGCGTTGTAAAATCAACTACCATAAAATAGCCTTTCATGTCTTCACAATTACTTCTCCAACAATAACATAACTCTCTACCAAAGATGATTTCTTATCACCTGTCCTCCAGCATCCAAAAGATTTAGACAACAACACCCCCCCAAACTATACTCCGCAGTTTATTTTAAATTTCTGGTACTGGTCGGATCCAACATGTAGGATTTGTGTAGAAGAGCTTTGAGCTCTTCATGGGATAAAGTATATGCGGAGAACGTATGTGGTATATATTTTCATTCCCTGCAGTCACTAAATTCCTACTTTGCTAAAACTGAATTTAGCTTTTTCTGTACCTTTAAAGACAAATACCACTGTCGTATATCTCATTATCTATTTTCATGTATTATGTATGTTATTACTCAAAGTAGTAGTGGTACTTACAGGTCTCGGTAGCATACATCCTGTCTTTGTTTTCTGTTTCTGTGGTTCTTTTTTAGTTTTTTTTTAGTTTTTTTTATTTGAATGATATAACGTGAATTCCTGTTTCTATGCACGTGATGTTCGATGCGAATAAATCAGACTAAATAATAAGTGTATGTCTCTGCATATGTTATTAGAACAAAGCAGCTTATGGTAGTAGACAGGTCATAAAATTACCGAATTATAGACATGGATTTCTGTCGCTTCATCTGGATGTTTGTTGGGATTGGACTAGCATTGAGTCAAACTGACGGTAGGTCATTCCAGCTATCATTTTGCTTCCTTCTGATTTCTTACGTTGTACAGTATATCTGTCTTTCCGTTCCGTTGTGGTGATGGCGGTGGTTTTTTGTGTGTAGCACGGTTACGCAAATGTTAGGTCAGCGACATAAATTTAAGAGATTACAAAAAATCCAGTTTGTAGCAAGGTAGAAGCAATTGTGTAACATAATATTAACAAAAAACCAGCATCTTCAACAGGAAAGTAAAAACAAAGGTGTTGATGTTCAAAAAATCTCAAGGAAGCAGCCATTTCTTTGGTCCACAAAAATGTGTTCAAGGTAGGAGAGAATATGTAACTGATATGAGTACGTAAGTCCTCTTGAACAAAAACGTGTAATTCCGAAATTTAAGGTACTGTTTTGAAGAGTGTCCATACGTTCAGTTGACTGTTGTCTCTTGTAAGTAGTGTTTTATGCTCATCCGATCCATCACCTTCGCAACTGAAAAAGAAAACCTTCCCGATTGGTTGTAATTTCCCGTAGCCATCTTAATACCAATTAAACAGATGACGTTAGTTAAAACACTGTCTGTATTCGGTGGGGAATTTAAACAACTGTCGCTGTCATTGTTGAAGTCGCTTTCTCTCTTTGCTTCTGAAATCTTGTTCAATTAAGGTAGCTGCCAACAACGACATTTATTTTTTTTGGGGGGGGTTCATTAGTTAGCCACTTCCTAAAATTCGTAACAAAGAACAAGTACCCTTTGGTATATGTATAACTAAATCAATCGAAATTAGTGTTTGCAAGACTTGGTTAAATACTTTTGATAGATATTTCGTTACCAGTCGCTATTTTGGGAAGTTAATTTCGCTTTCATGATGCTCTCAGATGTCTGTTACATTCGACAAGTTTAATTTTGTGTAATATACAGTACATGGATACACCCTAGTCAATTTGTAATAGCAAAATACAGTAGTATGACTCTTTTGAATCATTGCTATGGGGCAAAAAAGTGTATGCCGCTTTCTAATCAAATAGCTTATCTTGAATGTCGGCCTCAATATTCCCATCATAGGTTGTCCTACGTACATTTTTTTCATACCTTATAAGCAGGTGTAGCAAAAGACTACTTTAATAACAACTACAAATTGGGTCCATCACACCATAGGTAACGTTGCATTTATATCCTTATTTCATTCTTTGTTACTATTGCTTTTCTCAGACAATGTGAAACAGTCCAAGCCAGCAAATGTTGCGACCGCCTGGATGATATCAGGTACGTTATTGGTAACTGCGATGAATGATTTCTAACTTCTGATGTTGCAGTCATTTGCATACACAAATCAATTCAGTGTACGTCACATATTGTCT
The DNA here is from genome assembly GCA_009801055.1 of Stichopus horrens. Lineage (NCBI taxonomy): Eukaryota > Metazoa > Echinodermata > Holothuroidea > Aspidochirotida > Stichopodidae > Stichopus > Stichopus horrens. The sequence goes on along the minus strand of VJOZ01043507.1, from coordinate 8,012 downwards.
GAAGTAAATAAATGTGAAGAAAGTCAATTTCCTGTTAATGCTCAAAGTATATCTTGCACCCATCACCGCCTCAAGAACGTGGTACGTGTGATCAGATGCATGTTTCCATACAGACAGAGACTCTCATTTCTCCAGTTGTAAAAGAACGAAGTGAATAGAAAAAGACGTTATGAAAAGTTGCTTTTATTCTGTGACGTTACTTGTAGTGAAATGAGAAGCCTACTTAGGATCTCTTTGTATTGTTTGGGGTCACTTCTATTCTTTATTTTAGCCACATCTTTATTTGTTCCATTATTTGGACATTTTCTTGCGCCTAATGGAGGCTGAGAACAAATCACCTTAAACATCTTCTATGCATACGCACCCTTCAAACTGAAACTAATTTGCTACCGGCCTAATCCCCTTCCATATAGGCCTGAACACATTCTACATTTTCCTTTCGTTTCTTTTTTCAATCGAGTTCGTTAACCAATTCAATCTTTATGGTACAGTGTTGTGGATTGTGGGTTTGTATAATATTCAGATAGATTTTCGAATAATATAAACTACAAACAATATTTACATAGATATTTACTTTCAATGAGTATTATTATTATTATTAGAGTTAAAATTCTTTTCTTTTGCAGGAACACAAGTGACGGAGATACATGAGTCATCTACGTCACTACCTTCAGGTAACTTGCTTGCCGGACTATTAGTATGTTTTGGCAGGAAATTTTCCAATATGAGATATAATAAACCTTAACTACCATTGGGGAATTGCATTCATTTCATCTCAATAAAACAGACATATCATCACTCGTTCCCCCCCCCTAAAAATACCTTCCTTTGTAATTAGTATTTTTACTTTTCGTTTGCGCACTAGAGTGTGACATAATGTTACATAAGAATAAGTCTTTTCACGAAAGTAGCAGTTTAACATGTAACTTAAAACACAATCGTAATATGAATTACATTTTACTAATCTATGTCCTGTAGACATGACATGACTATGGAACAAAAAAAAAAAAAATTGAAATCAGTCGCATCTTCACAACATGTCTGCACCATACAAGTCTCGATGGAAACTTTGATATCGTCTATTGCACGATATCAATGTTAAATTATTCTTAGATCTACATAATTATAAACTTTTGTCCTATGAAATCACAACATAATATTGCCCCTGTGCAGCAAGAACCAGATCAGCTTACGAATACTTCTTTTTCTAGGACAAGACGGCATCATTACCTCTGCCGTTGAGCGTGATAACCTTACCTGACCTAACGGTATTTGTGGCATTTGCGCTACATTACTAGTGCACACATGGACGTTGACTCCCAGTCCACTATTTTGATGGGAGGGACACTAGCAAATTTGCCTCCTACTTTTTGTAACCTAAAAATATATATACATATATAACAGCAAAATATATTTTGCAAAGTGACAGCATAAATGTTCTAATTATTTTTCTGAGAAATAAACAATATCTAGCAGAACTAAACACGATAAGACACTTGGGAGTGACATTTCNNTTCCACCATTTCAATCCTTTGCTTAACGTTTACGTACACTATAGTGACAAGGGAACAGGGAGCAACATGTCCACTGCTGTAGAATTTGTAAATCTGCTTTTTTTTTGACAAAACTAAATCTCAACCCCAGTTAAAGGTAATCAGCAAATAAGGAATTTGAGACTACGAGATGTGGATATAACTAATATTCACAAGTTCAAAATGTTTTCCATATTTAAGACGAATGCTAATCAACTACAATCGCTATGGTTAGACTTATTTTACCTATGCAGTTGAACTTGTTTCACCACTCTGATATACAAGGTTCTGCAAATATTCCGGGCACGTCTCAAGCAGGACAACTACAAAACGTTCCACAACTGATCTCAGTCGTGATCCCAAGAAGGACACATAGATTACACGTTCATCGTGCTCGTTATAAGATACACAAACGCTAGCAGGACACCAGAACTTTTTCAATTACTTTGGTGGGACATTAGGGAAGGTTTGACAACTTTGCTGTGAGGGAGAGTGTCGGCAGAAATTTCAGCTGCATCATTTGAATTGCTCTCAAATAATATTAGACGATTTGTGATACCCTGTATTTATCTGAAGTCTTTTGACGTATTTTTCATGGATGGAATTTCCTCATGATTAAGATTTTGCAGACATAATATCCCTGTTTAAAGGCTGGATACATGCAGCTTAGAATAGACGTGAAGTGCCATTTCCGGCCATCTGTGTGTTTCCAAAACAGATTTTCCTACTGCAATCTGCACGAATCGATAGTTGCGTTCCGCTTAGGTAGTGGTGTTGGCACTCACCCTTCTGTATATTGATTTGCATTATCCACGAGACACCCGCTGGCATATACAGAAATGATTTCAAAGTGACACCGCAGCACAAACCTTCGTTTTCTTGAACAGCATCACATCGCAATTGTTATCAAGCTACCCATGGTTATTTCCGGTAAACCTCATTCTTTTACAGAGGTACCTGATTCGAAGATCGCCAGTACCGTACTTACCACACGAAACAAGCCTTGTTAATTGCCTTGAATAATTCACAGATTCAAGAAATGTACCTTAGGTAGGAAATAAGAAAACGACCCATTTTTAGAAAAAAAAAGTTTACATTTTACCCTGTTGAAAGAGTCACATGATGTTTGACAGGAACTTGTCGATGGCCCTAAGGGTAGTCGATTAGCTCCACAACAATCGAGTTATGGTGGTCATGGTACTTTGCATTGGCTTCCAAAAGGCGAAAACATGTTGAGACTCTGATCAAAATAGTTACCGTTACTGCATTTCACGATTACTTACTTTTGTTTTCAATTGATGTTTTTGTATTTTGTTAAAGATAGATGAATAACATGGATATTGATCAAAGCCGCTGCATATGGTGTTAGTCTAATCTCATTACCTTTCAAACGTGTGAAGTATAAGGTCAGGTATTTCCGGATATAAATGTTGCGGTACCCATTTTCAAATCAAAGGATTCACACCAAGAGTTTCGTTTTATTTTGCCAGTTGCGTCAACTGTGGGGATGATAACATACAAACGATTTTCTTTTTTCAAAAAGGAACTTTTTTATGCGTTTTCAATAACACTTATCAAGTATATGGATAACCATTTTACAAATATGTAATTATTATTTTTTTATTTGTGGATCACTGTTTTTAGTTATGGCCTCTCCCTTTACAGAAGAGTGCGTCAAATTCGTAACAGAAGATAAGGCAAAGATCCGTTCTCCGGATTATCCTTACTATAAAAGCCACCAAAGCTGCACGTACCTCTTACTTGCCCCAAAAGGTCAAGTGATCAACGTGGACTTCACTGAATTTTCTCTAGAATACCATCTATCTTGCGTTTTTGATTACTTAGAGGTATGTGAATTGATCAAGATACAAATTAAATAACATTGTCGTTTTAGCTTTAGTGGAATTTACAGGTTTCTCCGAATAGTCGTCATGGTAATTCTTGTAGACGACGTTTTACGAATTTAACATATTTTACTGAACAACATATCTATAGAACCTCTTCTAAGTACCATCAAACGGATTACTGTTTATGTTATTCTTGCTTCAGTTTTACGACGGCGGATTTGAAAGTTCTGACCTCTTAGGCAAGTTTTGTGGTAACATTCGACCACCTACGGTGACAAGTTCAAGCAATGTGCTACTGGTGAAGTTTCATTCAGATGGAAGTGTGAACAAGTTAGGCTTCGAAGCAACTGTCACGCATTCAAAAGGTAAGCTGCTGTTCATTGGGTTAAATGGAGAAACACTTAAATACTGCGAGTGCTTTCCACATGTTGCAACATTACAACATTGCTACCAAAACTAAAGGAGAATGAAACCAAAAGAGAATGAAAGTGAGGACTTTTGATAATAAGTTTTATTGTTAATAATTAATGTAAGGTGAACTCTTTCATCAAATTTCCTTTTAATATGTTGTATAATTTTCAAAATATGTCAAATTTGCATGCTTATAACAGATCAATAAATTCCATTCTGAGATTGTGATGAGAAAGGTTGACCACACGTGATTGAAACACTTTGATTTTCTTCTTATTTTATCGGAAAATATATTTACCAGGAGTAGTTATGCATTGGTTTAAATTAATGGTTGGATTACTATATGACAAATTGTTTTTGCAAGTTTGCAAGTGCTAACGCAAGTCTGGAAACTATAGGTAAGGAACCCCCCNNAAAAAAAAAAAACAACTTTGCTATCAAGGTTTAGTGACATCAAACTATAGGAACATATTTGTCAAACATATCTGTCTCCTTTTCATCAAAATATTTCCAGGGTCTTTCTCCTCTTATGTATTGCCATGCAATATTTTCTTTCAAACTCGTCACAAAGTAATTTATACCACAAACTACGTGAAATCATTAACATCCCTAAATATGTGACCATTTCAAAGCACAAAACAGTGGCAGAGAGTCAAAAATATTGTACTTGATCTTACGAACTTACTCGTAGGTGCTTGCATAGCTTGTTCATATGATACAGATCACATTATGTCATTGATTTTTCACGACATGGGAACTAAGGCAGAGTCTTTACCCCCATACAACTTTTACCTTCATTGATTTCAATGTGTTGATGTCACTTGAACTTCCGTTTAAATCTTATAAGCAGCAATAATCAATCATAACCATTTTAATGTATGACTGTCACTATAACTCGATTCAATGACTTCCTGTTCAGAAATACGACGTAGGAGCGACTATGAAGCTTCTACTAACTGACAAACTCGTAGTAAAATATTTATGTGCACAATAACCTAACCCAAAACGCACAGGATGAGGGGGGGTGAACGACTTACAAGGCACCCAACAAATGAATTTACCATCCACCCAACTATATAATGAGATCTTGCAACTAGTACCGTTAGTTGCCTGACTGTCTGATGTGAACTGTTGTATTAAGATCAAGTCAGTTTATAGTTGAGAAGACTGTAAAGGAGTAGCTACTTCCAGTTTCGTTCCTCCAACGTAATACTTCATTAGAATTAAAGGTGTAGTGGTAACGCTTTTTATATAATTATTGCACGCTAATGGTGAGAATTTTCTAACATTCTAAATTCCATAAATTTGCGCTTCTCAAGTCGGGGACGTTGATGTTTTGAAAGTTTGGTTTGAAATCATAGAAATTCTTCTTCACAGACAGAAAATTCTGAAGTCTGAGAGTGTTGCTTGTAGAGGATGTCTGTCACTTATGTTGGCTTCATTGCAACATCCCCTTCCATCCCCTCTTTTCTTATTCTTCTTCTATTTTTGGCCATCAAGTTTGAGATTCAGTCACTTCGCTCGTTTTTGTTTTAGTTTTACAACGCTTTCTCTTGCTGTTGAATGGTAGTAACTAATCTGAACACTTGCCTAAAGGTGAATATGAACCTCGTTTGATTGACTTGTTATACAGAAACATGGGTTACTGAGACGGTTGCTCCAGAGACCGACGCTTCAACTATTTGGAGAACTTCAGGTAAGTCATGCAGGTGCAAAAATAGATTTTAAGATGTATTCGAGATGAACAACATTACCTAGTAGCGATGACATTCAACATTTATTTTTAATGTAGCTCTTAGTCCGCTAACATATGTTATTATATACTGGTAGCATGGTCAACCTTTCATGAAATTGCGTGATTTCCTTTGCCAAGAACAATGGAAACTCAAAGGAATTCCAAAATTTAATTGATTTATTAACTTTGTTACTCCTCTTTCATGAATAAATGTGGATTTCAACCCAGTTTGAATGATTTTTCAGAAACACGGGTAACTGGGACAAAAGCTCCAGAAACCGACGCTTCAACTATTTGGAGAACTTCAGGTAAGCCATGCAGGAGCAAAATTAGATTTTAAAATGTATCCGAGATAAACCGCATTGCCGATTAGTATTAAATCTTGCAGTCACTTATAATCCAGCTGTAAGTCTGCAGCTATAAGTCTCCTTACATATGTAGTTATATACTGATTGCATACGTCTTTACTGACAGGTCACCAGAACGATAAAACATAGGGGAATTGCGTGATTTTCCTCTCCAAGAACGACAAAACACAGGGAATTTGAATAAATTTGAATATGCAATTAATTCCTTTACTTTCTCCCTCTTCATTCACAAATATTAAGAGGGTTTATCAATAGGTAAAGGTGATAAAATAATTAAAGTTTCACATATCTCGACAAGCTCCCAACATTTCTTACTGTAGGGAGGAAATATAATCTGGCACATTTACTATATGGTATATTTTAACTCCTATAGGTCGAGAAAAGAGTTTTCAAATTCAGTTTCAAATTACTTAGTGTTTCACCATTTTATTATAATTTACACACAAAAGGTAATNNTTGCCATTACTTTTTTCCAGAATTATCAGATAAACATGATGTCACGGAAATAGTAACAGACGTTTTTAGCATGTCTGCAACTGAGAAACAAGAAGGTATGATTGTTTTTTATTGATTCTATTTGAACTTACAAATATGACAAACGCATGGTGAAACCGTAGTTTTGAATTTATATATAGGCCGAATACGAATCGACTTAAGACCAGTTTTATCACCTGATGCTGTCATGATCCACTTTGTCAACAAACATCGATCTCTTTAAGTATTTCATGTGTGTCAATCCAATGTCTAGGCTTTCTTGAACTGCAGTGCCATGGGTGTAAAGTGTCATATCGATAGGAAAAACATGAGTTATCGAGTTTGGGAGAAGATCAATAGAAAACTTTAGCATGATCATAAAGCCGGTCTCATACCGCACCGACTACCCACGACCCGACGACACGCGACGTCGTGTCGGATATAATCCTGCAGAGTCACGTAATTTAGCCAATGAGAAAGTAAAATACAATCACATGACCAATCTGCGCGGCATGGAACCTGACCAACAATAATATAGCAAGATACAGAGACCATGCATGTTCTATCTGACTTTGAAAGCTAACTCGAATAGTAGCATTGTTCAATAAGTCAAATCGGAAATGTGCAAGGCACTTGAAATTAGATAAAGCAATTAGACAAAACAGAATATTTTGTGTCACTATATATTTATGTGCGATCCTGTACCTACACAGGCCTTCACAACAACGTGGTTATAGGTTGTTATTGGGATATTCGGCCCTGCTATATCATGGGTAAATTGGGAACAATGCATCCTTTGTTGCTACTTTGATGAAGGATTTTTGGTTCTCCGAACACATAAAATATCAATATACATGATGGTTCATGTATTTTGGCTTATAAACAATTACAAGACACTCTAAAAAGTCTATTTAGGCTATTTTCGCACTGTTCCGCAAATGAGATAAAGGCAGCTAAAATCGCAGGATATTTACATATGTCTATGTACCGACGGCATCTCGTGAAACTGAAAGGAGAGGATTTTGTGGGATAAGATGATTTTTATCCCACGCAAGTATACGATACCCCATCGCTCAGGGTCAGTGCTGTGTGGCATAGTGTCGTCGTAATAGTCGGAGACTCCACACTGTTTTCCACTTTTTCACGACTGTCTACGACTGCTGAGTTTTGTCGGATCGCGAGTGATCGGTGCAGGTGTGACCCAGACTTAAGGTCCTACATCAGAAGAACATCAAACCTGAATTAGCAACTTATATGGGCTGCCGTGATTATACATCGCATGTCATTAATGATATCCTATTGGGTAAGAAATTTGAAATCACGTGCGTTCGTTAAAGGTTGTGTGACATGCTTCTAGAAGAGATCTCCAATCATGCAAAAGTTGCAAAATAAAATCCTTAGTTTTATCGTCTGTAATCACAATCACTTTCGATGGAATCATTGTATGTCTCTTTCTCACTTTGTAGCAACCTATTACTTTACCTCTGGAGTACCAGCTTCAGATGAAATCACCACCGCGAAAGGTCAGTATATGCGATTGAGACACACGCAAATTGTTTGTAGTTTGTCTTCCATTAAATTCTGATGAATGGCAGGCCTATTGTTCAAAAAGTGACTTTTCTACTTTGTTTTTATAAAATGTTCT
>VJOZ01043485.1:0-11040 GCA_009801055.1 Stichopus horrens | reverse complement strand
ATTTTGGTTACATTTTGGTTACATCTGAAAAAGAGGCATCACACCAAAAACAAACAAATAACATAAATAGAAAACGGTGAAACATATCTTAAATTTAATTTCTTAAATGATGGAACCACAGGGGTCCTTCTTCAGTTACGACGAAAGGCAACAGAACAACAAATGCACTGAAACATACATACATATGATATATGAAATAACGGCGTGGTATATGAAATGACGGCAAGAGCCAACACCTTTGTTCTGGTTCTTCCACAAACTACAACTCCACCCCAAATTAGGCGGTCAGGACGAGGACTTCGACAAACTTTCAGTCAAAACAGGCCAAATCCACATGCTTTGTCAACATACAGACAGCAACTCCATCTGTGCCACCTTGTATTCTTTAGTTACTCAAAATATGAAAAGGATTTGTGAATGCATTGAATGAATTCACGGAGCAAATACTACCATTTTCTGACATAGAAATTTTAAGTGTATTTTTAAGTAACAAAAACACCACCGCAACCTGGTATTCTTATTGTTGTAACGTTTTTTGTCGATAGCAGTTGACATAGGTTGTAATATTACGCAAACGAATGGCTATCTAAGTCCTTAAACACTGTAAGACGTCTCCTTTTCTCGATGCTTGATTCGGGTATAGAGTTAAAGCCAGGATGCTGAGGGGATTGTCTCTTCCTAGAAGAGGAAAAATTTGCCAGTAAACTCTCAGAGAGAGACCGCTGAAAGGGGAAAGTTCCCGGACATATGCAAAAACACCACCGACGCCATCGCTTCCTGAAGTCGGGGTTCCGCATACAGTAGAACATGAATATCAAATAACCCTGCATCGAGTTGAATCCGACGAACAAAACTTGAACGGAGAAAGCGAAATTGTCCCCCAGTGGTATGAAACAGAAGTACCCCATTCCCCAGCATAGTCCCATCAGGAGAAATATAGAAACCGCATTCTGGATGCGTTTGATTCGCTCTCGTCTTCTGGCTTTGTCATCCCGTGTGGTCGATACCCGTTTTGAGAGTCTTCGTATGACGAGGACGTAGAGGATTATGTTGATGACTAAGAGCACCAGGATCGGTATCGCTACACCTCCTATGATTGGGTAAGGCGTGCTGACAAAACACCTGTCAATTCAAAAATGTTCAAGGAGACGTTTGTTACGTAGAGGTTCTTTTTCCTATGACATGTAACTCAAAAAAAAAAGAAAATACAGAACGGAGTTTTACACCAAGTTCCTGTCTTAAGGTTTTATAATTTTTTGCTGCTTTGGTTCCGTGTTATTCAACTATCAAGTGTGGACATAATGTGGTTAGACTAAAAGTTGCAAACAGATGATTTGGATAGCTTGAGATTTTATCATACCCACACCTCTCCCACCTGGAATAATCTTGAATAATGCATGAAGAACTTTGAGTTCCATATATATCTTACCATGTAAGTATACTTACACTGTTGATTGGACATAATCCGTCTTGAATATCAACGTTGTAACGACAAACGTAACACCGACGATAACAAGGGGTAAAACTGCTCCAAAATAACAGTTAAACAAAAGTAAATAATCATGTTTTACATGTGAACAATTGTACATTTCATATTTTAATGGAAACAAAGTTATCAACGGGCGACTATTGTTGTTATTTATTCACAGATGGCTCTACTTTGACTGGTAATTTTGAAAAAAAAGAAAGAATGAATCTGTATTTTTATTCATGTTTTGGAGTTCAAATCAATCAAAATAAGGTTAGTCAATAGAAATAGGTGATATAGTCAATGGGTCCCCTTCCGTGCACCGCCAGGGCATTGTGACACCTTGTTTTTGTTCCTGGAAGTTTCCCCAACCTGAAAAAGGGATGCCACCATTACCAAATGGGGATCAATGGCGCCATACAGAAGGACCATGATGGTCCTTCTGTATGGCGCCATTTTTAAAATAACGGACGAGCAACATTATTCCCACTCTTTTGCCTATATCAGCTTCTTAGATAGATACAGAAAGAATTTTGGTCTCTACATCCATGTTTGCCCTGGTATTTGGCCTAGCTAGGGGCCTAGTACACGAATTTCACTCTCTGGGTTGATACCATTAGGCTTACCTTCTGCGAACAAGAACGCTTTCAACATGAAGTGTTGGACGTGATTGTTGACTATCTTCACGAACAAGAAATACATGTTGACGCCCTCCACCAACATCCAACAGAGTGATGACAGAGTGAAGAAATGAGTCACGCCTCCGAGAAAGTTACATTGAAGAGGAGAGAGAAGTTTTCTGGTTCTTTCAGCGTCAAAGGCAGCCATAATAAGGAACGACACGTACAGTCCGAGAAGATTAAAGCAGAGCCAAATGAGAATTTGACTGGGCCTCTTATCTCTGAGACGCCTGGAAGAAATTGTTACAAGGAACATTGATAATGCAGTCTCTACTTTCTGTGTCTCCTGATCAGGACTTACGGAGGGAAATTGCTAAACACCAAATTGTGCTTCATCCATATACCGACGTTTCACACCCCAACAGAGAGCTGGTCCCACCAATATTAACCATGTAGAGAATGTTTACCGAAGCCACATTAACAAAGGCATTTTGTCCATATATTTTGTAAAGAACACTGTACGTAAAATTTGTGTTAGTGTGTAAATATATATTTTGTTGTTATTAAGAAATTTATTATGCTGTTAAATATATACGCAAATCTAAAATATACTTCGGAGAAATGGACTGACTGACGGATGCACAAAACGTATACGCTAATTGAAAATAGAGAAAACAAAATTTGCAATTTGGAACAAACAACTAGGCTATAGATAGAATAAACATGATGCAACAGTACATATTTTGTGAATATTCACTTGAATTCGTCAATCTATCATCAAACTTTGATTTACGACTGACAAGAACAAAAATAATCGAAAAAATGAATTGTAAGAGACAGTGCACGAACCTTTACATGTGTTCTAATGTATCCGTGTGTAATTGGATAAGGATTTAAAAGATTTTACGATACTGCTGATAAATAACAGTGAGTTCACTAGGCAACCAAACCAATGAACGGCAATCTTCAGTCCAGTATCTCTATGAACACATTTCTTTATCAAGTCACTTACTTGTGAGAGATAAAAGCCACGAAGGTTACACCTAGTCCAAGAATGGATGCAGCACATCCGAAGAAGGTTATAGCCTCCAGAATTGTATATTGAACATCAGTTAGAGAATCATGATCGTAAATATTCTGGAAAGCAAACGAACATCAAAGACAAAAACTGATTTTTTGTCAAATATTATATGTGATGTTCATATCTCCATATATAAGCATGTCATTTCTCTTGGCTTCTTCGAGATTTTTTTGGAGACTGTTCTTTGGGGTAAATAATCATTTGACAACTTTATCTTATTCAGTGATAGACACTGAGTTGATCAAGCCTATTGTAAGAGTCTATCGATCGCTTCATTCACACACATATTGTTTTGTTACACTGTTGAGGTATTAGTATTTCTGTATAGTATCTCATCCTTCCAGTTTCACCACAGTTTGTCAACATATAATGTCGGCCTGTTTTATTATTGGTGAATTGGTGAGCATTTAAGCTGTTGCGAAGGATACCATGCGTGCATGTTCGGTGGTTACTACAGCATAAATTACCCACTCCTATTACTTAGGTAGGCCACCTTCGTATTACTTACCATCAAGACTGCAAAGTTAGTGAGGTGGGTACATTCGCACATTACGACATTCTCTTCAGGGTCATAACCACCAAGTCTGCACCCGTCATTAGACCAGTTTCCTCTTCCAGCATCAGCCCTGAAGTTCCAAAACGTACATGCAGAGTTTTGGATATCCTGTACTAGATTGTCCGACTATAAGTTATCAAAGAGAAGACATTAATCATATATGTATGACTTAAGACCGAGATGTTCGTTGAGTCCAGTGCAGTGTTTGAGGCTTCATAATCCACATTAGTTCGGCGCGAGGCTTGCGGCTTTCGGTGCAGGCAAAGTTGCCAGCAACTAGAGTTACTTTTAGACCATTAATGGAGTGATGAATTTGATTAAAGTGTTGAGCGATTGTATATATATGATAACACTGTCACGAACGGACTTTGCGATTATTAAAAAGGGAGACGAAAAGAAGTACCTGTCTCGTCAACATAGATACCGTCTAAACACAGGTTACAATGAAGTATTTAAACTACATTACTAGAGTCACAATTAAGATAAGGGGGTTTTAATGAAAATTGAACGTTATGAATGGTAACGCGCCCTCCTGTATCGATATGTTGGCATCTTTGTTTATTGCAACACGTCTTTTCTTAGATGACAACATTAAAGGTCGGTTATTTGTTATGCGAGCTTACACAGAACTGACTCGCACATGTAAAAGCAACGCAGTGCGTAAAATGGTGGGTATATATACTTACGTTGACGAGTCTGTACCACTGTCGGAGTGGAGTGGATCTATCGTCCCATTCACGAATGATTCGGTCTCCGGACATGACGGTGGCAGAAACCACCCTAGTATTTGGTACGAAACGTCGTTTCATCCTTCTGTCGTATATTGACCTTTCATCATTCATTTCGTTGTAAAATCTGGACGAGAACAAGGCAGGAGTCCTGTAAACAGCGAAGGCGACCCTTGCCGAGTCATCTGAGAGCTGTTCACGGAGTTGCGCTGGAAAGGCGAATACGGTGGAAGCATTGCTCGAGGCGTTACTCGCCTCCGATGAATTCAGTTGCACTATGTTTTCGAATGCCGTCCCGTTGTCATTTTCGTTATCCTCCGAAAAGGAGCCAATGGTAAGGTTGTCAAACATCGAGGGATCTCCTTCAACAACCTGTATTGAGGTGCAAGGTACACAAACTCGATATTTACTACAGCTGGCTCGTTTGTGCAGGGCCTACAGTTATCATATACGACATGACGTTCTCCGGCTCGCTTGGGACTTCTTAGGCAATCGAAAATACTAGAACTTTTGACAATGACACCATAGTGACGAATAACAAACTAAGATGGAGCTAACACCATCAGAAATTTTCATCTACATTATATCGTTTACTTTTCAAGATATTTTGAAAGTTGAAAGTACATGAGAGGGCAATCAAGACACTGACACTGCTGAGATTGTTAGATCTATGATCGGGAATTTTCTTGTGGGGTGGGCACTAGATTCATCCATTGTTTAATGTCTAGCATCTGAAGGATTTATATACAAATACTGCTCTTGGTATGGTGAACAGGTTTTCAAAGAAAAACCGGGATGAGAAGAGAAAATAGTGAAATATCTGCATGGAGAATAAAATTAAATGCACAATTGATTATTTCTTATTTTTTTGAGGGAGGGTGTTTCGCACGTTCACCCACGGTAGCCACCTTGAATCCACCACTGGTGATGACCTGATCACTTGCGGTTGAAAAGTCTTCCTTTTCTCTTTATAATTCATTGCAAAATAGTTATAACAGTTATGCGCAGATTCAGATTTTTAATATTTGATCATCGCATCATACACCTCATTAAGTCAACACAAGGAAAAGCTATGCACAATTGTCTGTGGCATGGAAATTAAAAGCAGCCACTTGGCAATGAATTATGAGACTACATTTTTCTAGTAAAGGAAGTAAATACCGAAAGAAGAGATAAATTGTAGACAGCGAAAGTTAAATGAAGAAATCAAAGCTCACCATTTTGATCTATAAATTGGCAAATTCCGTATGATACACACTACAATGCAAGCAATGCAATAACGTATTTGTCAGTAAACCAAGGAAACTGTTCGATGTTAAATTACAATCATTGGACGAAAAAAAACTTACTCAAGAACGCAAGAAAGTATAGCAACAATTACAACACCTCCTTAAATCCACTTATTTCATTTTTTATTTTTTTCATTTTTTCTTTGGATGAGTTGACATTTTTGTCATGATCTATGGTTTACGACATGATTGTTTATTGATTGTTTCATTGCTTGGCTAAATGTTTCACTTCCAGTAATACTAAGAACATACATCGACCCCCTTCACAACATTCCTTACCATCGCGGCAATGTTTGTGGTCGTCTGGGAATACGTCCCGGTCGTATTGTCAACCACGACTTCGTTGAGGACCTGTTCGAATGCCTGCGCCACTGTGTTTAGGGTCCCCTGTCGGTTTAACTCGTCGAGGGTCCTTTGGTTCACAGATATGATGTTACTCACGGTCTCGGAAAGACTATCGACTACCTAAGAAAGGTTCAATAATTAAAGTTGAAAATAGGTTTCGATTAATTTCGTTCAGATCGATATCCTTCATCACCTGAACTATAAAAAGAAAAATCGATATAAAGTCTCGTAAATCATTCGATACATTCAGCTTTAATCAAGGCAGGGGGAGTGAGAGGGGCGAAGGGACGGAGAGGGTGTGGCTACTCGTCGAGTATAATTCTTGACAAGACTTCTTTGGCACACGTCATTGTATGAGGGCAAAGATTGTATTCACTTTCACTCTCCCACGTAAATCCTTTTACTGGTGTACTGGTTTACGCTCTGTAAATGTGCTCTTTATACTTACATGTAAGGCTAAAATTAGCAGACCTTCCTATGTATGATCTCAACAAGCGCCAGTGTTAATTGCGTCATCTCACTGACTGTAATAATCCTCGAGTGACGTGTGGCACACGTTGAGTTATTGCTTTACCCGCGTGTCCTTTGTTTTATCCTTTTGTGGGTCCACTTTCGTGGAGCCTCCGGGTACGTGCCCCTCTGATACATACTTAAATCTGACTCTGGTTCTAATTATGATCAATGATGAAAATGATCATCTTAAATCTATTGAAGTTATCTACGATTCCTCTCAGCTAATTGCTGATTTCTTTTTTAAATCTAATTCATGATATTTGGAATGTATTTCAAGATATATGTAACAAAGTATCCTATACAGATATCAAAAATCAAGTTATTGATATCATTAATTCAGTAACAGATATCATCAAATTGATTAAAGATATCAGTAGTACTGCATCACACATCGGTAATTCTAAAATTATGGTAATTTTAAAATCATAAAATATGACGCCAGTGTAATGGAATTTGCCAATTTGAGTCATCTTCGCAACCGGCCCTAAACCTTGTTTCTTGCTCGGCGTTTGTTGTTGAGCTTGAATCGACTGCAGCTAATATCACTTCTACCCAGGCAACAGCCAAAGTAGGTGGCAGTGGGTTGGTTTCTGGTGCACGACGATTAAAATCAGACAAGCAATGTTATAACAATTAAATGAAAATTCGTTATACCGGACCTCACACAAAAAATAAATAAATAAATAAAACAGGCATCTCCGTGGTCATTCTAAGGAGGTAGATACGGTGACGTCATTATTTGCTGATATTAGAAAATCAAATTGATCAACTTTAAGTAAGGTTGAACTAACGATACATGACATCATATTTAATTGTACCATTAATAAGAATTAAAGATGTCTTTGAATAAGGTTTCATTAACAATATGCGAGGTCATTTTTGAGGAAACCATTAAACCGAATTGAAAATATCTTAAAACAAGGTTGAATTACTGTAAAAGATATTTCTAAATAAGGCGAAAGTAATGATATCTGACGGCTTTTTTTGCAGATACCATTAATGCATTTATAGATACCTTTAAATGAATTTATGATATTATTAATTTCATTAATGTTATCGAGAGTTCAAGTTTGGACATCGTAAATGTCTTTAGATTAATATCATGAATTGATTTGATGATATCTGAAATTTGTTTTAATGATATCACTAATTATTTGATGATATCCGCATCCAAACAAGAATGAAAAGTAGAACGTTTTGACATACGGTCCGTGCACTAGTACACCTCTCTTTCCTTGATGCCCAATGATCTACGTACAGACCCATCATATCTTAAACGTTCAGTGTAAATCCTTCACACTATCACTGGTGGATGTAAATATTATTGATAGTAATTCCCAGGCACATTATTGAAGTACTTATGTCATAATGATGAAAGTTGAATTAAGTGATGATAGCTAGTATCATTCACTCACTCCAGGTTCTTTGGGACCGGTAGAGTTCGTAATATCTCCGACCAATGCTGCTACCAGTTCCAACTCAGTCATCCCGCCTTCAGTTTCTAATCTGACAGATGCGTCAGCCAGCTGTGAACTGACGTCATCAATGCTTTCTTCGGTGATTGTCCTCTCCTGAAAGTTAAAGATGAATATGCAACAGAATGGCGGTTATTGATACTCACATCAACCGCGGCATAAGTTTATTCTATAGTTATGGTTGATGACTCTTTAATATAATAGAAATACGTCTCCAAAATGGCACGCATTTCTCATAGGCCATTGGTTTGTATCGGAAAACAGAGTTCTATTACCCTTTAAGCGTCTCACTGCCAATGGAATTCACGTGCTTCCAAGAACCATGCATGTAAAGGCCAAACGAATAAATGAAATTTGTACACATACATGCCTACGTATCAGTTTGCAGATGTCAAACGCTTTTCCGAATTCCCAGACTAGCTTGACAATTGGGACATACACCACAACATCTTCATAAGACAAAACAGAGGGTCGCTACGTTAAGAGGGTGAAATTCCTCACCTTCAGAAACAAAAGGAACTCATGCAGTGTTGCATTGCAGGTCGTTACTCCTTTGGTGTCCTCCCAGACTGTACCACGTGACGTCACAGTACATTTGTAATACAGTATCTGCAAGTCTTTTGAAGAGTGGAAAGAGCAAAACAAAAGTCAATTGTTACGCTGTGTTTCGAATTCTCCCATCATAATTTCAATATCAAACCATTTAATGATTGTTTTTATGATCTTCCTTCTTTTTCAGTCAGGAAGATAATTAAATACATTCATAACACAGGGTATGAGTATTAAAGTTGTAATAACATGGAATGAAACAAAAACAGACAAATTGGGGAAGGGGTAGAAATTAAGTAAGAACTCTGATATCCTTGATCAACATTATTCTCTTTCTGGCAGCAGAAATTCGTATATTATTTAGGAATTGAGGATTGGTTGGTGGGTCAAAATGGTCGTAACGACATATTATTAACCCAGAAACCCTTTCTTAACCCCCCCCCCTCTCCTCTAGTAGTCGACGTTTGGCACTTCGTGATTCCTTCAGTACATTTATAACATGCTTTGAAAGTGATATTTACAGCAGTGTCGTTCGGATGATAAGTAATTTTTTTTAGATGTTCTGCAGTCATGTACCATGACCAGAGCTTTCCTTTGTCATCGTTTATGTAGTGTATCGACTAACGTTGAAATATTCACTGGTGACTTAATGGTCATCTTTTGCATGGTAGCCTAGTGAGAGTCGATTTTCAAATCCAAGCCAGATGAACGTTACAGTGACTCGACCGTTTTTTTTTTTCTTTATGTGATCCCATATATTCTCCTAATTAAGTTCACCAATTTGCATACTCATCACGTGACTCACCTTTCTCTTCTTCCTCTACATCACTCTCCTCGGGACACGGATTTGGCGTCAGTGAGAATATTTCATCCCCTACTCTGCCAAAAGGCACTTGTATTTCGTCTTCAAATTCTTCCACTTTTTGTAGTCCTGCTAGACAAAACTGGTTGTCTGTTCGACGAGAGAGAAGTTACAAGTCGAACTATCAAAAAGTGGAGCACAAAAGGAGGCTGTGGCAAAGAATTTATAATACCGATTCTAGTCACTAGGTACCGCATTTTTTTTTAGCAGGATGTGTAAGTTATCGGATGGCCACTTTTAAGACTCGCTATGATTGGCTAATGTCGAGTCTTCGGCCTCCAGAAAGTATGCTTGGATTGACTAATACGATATTCTGTGCCACAAACTTAGTGCACACACAAGTGATGCTTTGACAATTATGACGATCAATCCAAGAGAAGGATTAGAAACATATTCAATCATACTCAGAAAGTATCCTCAAGTCATATTGGCCCGTTACCCTCAGGTGACACTGTTTTTATCGTTGGATAAAAGCACGGTTATTTAAGGGTAAAAAAATCATTTGTCGTTTAATACAATAAAACGGCAGACATTGTTTGTTGTCTCTTATTGTATGACGTAATAAAGAAAATATTTTCAATGAAAATGTGGATATTTACAAACTCAATTTTTGCTTTCGTTTTCGACTGTTTTATCAAAATCTCTGTGTGATACTTTATCAGTGGCACACAAACATTGTTGTCATGCTGTTAACTTTACCTTTTCTCGAAGTTCGTTTTCAAAAAGAAAATTACAAACCAAAATTTTCTTTAAGTTTCCCTCTTTTTTTCATCAAAGTCTCTTTGTATATGACTGAACAAGATGGTCACCCCTGGATCTGTGTATTAATCATCGATAATGCATTTTCGGGGATCATACTAACTCTAGATACACTCGGGCTGTGCCTTCGACTACCGTTTGCTTTGACCGTTTGATATCGTGCATTATCAATTAGTTACCAGGTTACTTTACATTCCATTCTTGATTTACATTTAGATAAGACGCTGTTGAACGTATAAATGAAAGTTGTTAGAAACTTTGTTCTAAGAAAAGCTCACTAAACAAATTGATTCATTGACGTTAGTTCAAGCTATATGCCTACAATCTGCCAGTATTTGCTGGAGTGGGCCTTGGTAGGGTTCCTCTTGATAACATTAGTGTCGTTTATAAAATTTATCATGGAAATGTCTAAAGGCTTTTGCTCTTATATTAATTCCATTACAGTAACATATTTTAATTGTATTTATGAATTCATTGTTGACGTAGAGAAAACATAATTTTCACTCGAGGGTTACCAATTGTATGCATACATAACAAATGATCACTGTTTTGTATTTTCAAGCATCTTTCTTCATAATTGACCTCATTCTGTCGAGTTTGATGAGCTTTATTTTCCCTCTTTCTGGTATAATGTCGTTATCACATTTAGTAATGAGCATCTGTATTTAAGTATGTGTTTTTATCAATACTAAGATTTGCAACACAAAAAATCTTTCCTGTTCGCGAGGATAATTAGTCGATGTTTCTGGGTCATGAAGAACCAAAAGAATAGAACAAGGACAACATTCAGATGAA
>VJOZ01043409.1:1596-14625 GCA_009801055.1 Stichopus horrens | reverse complement strand
GATATTCAAACAAAAAGAGCCCCGTGTTATATTTGTGTTAGAGAGAACCCCCCCCCATTTTGACATGACACTCTGACTAGAGGATGGCGTTTCAAACCAGAAACAAGAAAAATGAATACTGTCTCAAGTTTGTTTGAATAGTATTACTTGTGAACTGCATCGAAATAAACGTCAAACAGGGATTACGCCTGCATGATGTTACGACTGCTTCAACAAATTAATGCAGTACGGTATGAGCAATCTTGTTGTTCGTTGATGGGTTACCAAATAGACTTAATTAAACTTAANNNNCCAGATATCCACTAACGTGTACAAGCCTGGTCGAGTTACCTCTGTGTACTGGGAGACAACGTCCTCAGGAGTCGGTCCAACGAATACGTATATATCTAATATACCACCGATTGTACGATACACAAGGTATGGTGCTGGAGACAATTCGATATCTGTTGAGTGAAGTAATTGGTAAAAACTGGGTAGAAATATCCAAATTGAAAAGTTTTAATTCTCCAAAGATCCTCTTTTATTTGATACAATTAGGGGGCGTGCTCGCATAAGGTGACAGGCTAAAGAAAAACAAGTTGCATCGCTATGATACCTAGATATATAGCTCAGACGTCGATCTTGGGGTAACCCTGTGTCTTTAATTATGATCAAGTATATTGCACTGTATAAACAGCCTTTTTATAAAAAAAGAACTAAATAAACGTGATTGCAAAGGCACATATGGAGTTGATCTGCTGTATGCCGTGCATATCGAGATGTTCTGTCCATAGCAGAAACTAAATTAACTGGAAAGTAGTTCTTTTTAAAACGTTTTTGTATACCGACAATGATTTAAATGACACCCGCCCGTCCCTCTCCGCCTTTTTTGGTACATTCTCAAGTCAAGAAGTATTCAAAGAATGATTTACAAACCTTGGGCGTTAGAATTTAAGAAAAGTACGCCATGGGATTCAAAATTATCATCGACGGCCATATAGAAAGGATGGGTACCGTACATATTCCAGTCGTGCTGTGAACACAAAGTTAGAAATAATAAATTCGATGGCAAATACGCCGTGGCAGTGATATGCGTACAAGAAGAAGCCAAAGGCAGTTGTGTGTGGGTGGCGCTTGAAGTAGTGGCCAACTTGAGAGAATTAGAACTGTCTTGACATACGGGTATTTGTCTTTTACGTTACTCTAATCAAACGAACACTCTTTTCACTTGGTTTACAATCGGAATCTCGTCATGCAAGGACAGTCTGTCTAGTTCTTGAAAAGAGGCTGGCAGCCAGCTTTTGTGATGTACAGGAGTCTATACAGGTTGCTAGAACTCTCATCGCCCTTTTACTTGTACGTGATCGGATCTCACACACAACTGAATTCATAAGTGAGAGAAGTTGCAAGATGCTATATATTTCTTATTTTCTTATGAAAATTGTTAATTAAATGACCACTCAACCATTGTCAATGTCTTGAATTGTCATCAATGATGCCTTCATTCCTTAACATCAGGATAAACATAAAGAGTTGCTTGCAACGTACTTTGCAATGTAAGTACACGAACCGCGCAGGCCATTGTGTCGTGCGGGGCTATGCGTATATAGTAGTCTGCTTAAGACTGAAATACTACAGCATCTTTATCAAATGTCAATGAAAAATCACTTATTAAAAACCAACTATTGACTTTTAATGCACTGACTTATCCTATCCTTCTTTTCCACAGTCTGATTTCTTTTCATTCTTAAATATATGTCGTCCGCCATCTAATTCAACTCAATTACATCGTACTTGCTCTTGTAGAGGTCTTTGCAGTGACGTCACGTTCTCCATGGAAACGCCTTACTGGATAGAAAACAAAACAAAGTGCTTACATTATGTGCACCCCAAGCCTCCCAGTATCGTACGGTGATGTACTGCTGCTTATTACCACTGGCAGCGCGTCTGCTTTTTCTGCATTTGCAGGAACTATGCGGAACGTTAGCCCCAGAACTATCTATTTACATAAATAGATGGCCCTGGTCAGCCCGGGCGTCTTGTGTCTCCGATTCGTATAGCCTACGGCTACGCAATTAAGGATCATTTGCCCCCTATGACCGGTTATACAATGAAAAATATGAAAATATCGTTATAACCACCACGCAGTGTTACTGACACAGCACGACCCGGCACTAGTTACACGAAAAACTGATTCCATCCAGTACTGCGCGGCGGAACAACAGTTGCTAATTGCGACGTCACGTGCAAAACCTCAATACTCACATAGGGAGGTTGATCTCTGGCGTACATTCCGTACTTTTTCCAGAACATGCTGTGTTTGAGGGAGTGGTGTTCACTCTCCCCTATGCCGTAGAGTGACGTACCATTCGGAAGTTGTGTAGCAATCTGTAGAAACTGATCCTCAAATACCAGTCCACCTATCGATGTGTCAAACCTGTTTAAACAAATAGTTTTACAAACAAAAAATTAGCAAGTAATTGTTTTCAAAAACAATTTGGCCCAACGCATGAGACAAATCGATACACATATAGCAGCAAATGAACTTGTGCTGTTGTGATATTTGTTTCCTCTTTGTTTTTCTTATCCTTTTTTTCATTTATATTTTATTATTATTATTGTTATTATTATTGTTATTAATATTATTATCATTATTATTNNTTTTTTATCAAACACAACTAACGACCGGACAACTAAATGATTACAACAGAGATAAAACTAGGTTAAATCTGTAAGATTTAACGCTAACATGTTTTCTATCTTCTGAAAACAAAGGAGTCAGTTTCATTTCACAATAAAAGCCTCCTTCTTTTTTTCTCTCTCTCTCGTAGCTTGAATGAAAAACCTATTGATAACTTCATACAGTTGTACTTACACGATGTTCCCTGTTTCTTTTCTGGTGATAGTAAAGCTAAAGATTGGACTGGTGCTGATAGAGATATCGTAGAGACGGGAAGAAGGTGGATTGGCCGGAGGTTCAGGAACGGTAAGAGGGACCTCAAACCTTGCAATAGAAGGATCTGTGAACTAAAGCAATATTGTCAAATTTTCGGTTAAAAAGGTATGTAAAAAGGAAACATTGCCTTTAAAAATGCAACAACATTCTGACATAGAAAGAAAATGAATCATAATAAAACCATTCATTGTCAGTCACCCGTAGATGTTATTTCCGCCAAACACTATGCATGAAATGAGTTACGGAAGTTACATCATTTGACTTTTTGAGAGTTTGGGTGAACGGATCATTTTTAAACAGCAGATAACTGAAGTTGTGTCGGGGAAAAGAAACTTATTTGTTGGAAATAAGGTTCTTGTCCTACTTCCTTTTGGTTAATCTATGATTTTGACTCCATAGATGTTTGTGTTCAAAAATGTGATTTTTATCTGTAAAACAAACAAATGATCTCCCTTCAGAAATAATTTCTGTTCAAGTTTTTGGTGACATCGTCGATGAAGTTCAGTCTCATATGTAACGTTGAATTCTCTAGCGTGACATTGACAGAAAGTAAACAACCCTAACGAATTTGGGTAGCAGAATAAGTTGAATGAAGCGTAGTTAGTAAATCACTTTTCATTTCAATATAACCTTGTCACAAGTTCTACAAGTGCCCCACGATTTACTGAATGTAGGACTTTGATGATGACATGTGGACATTAATTTGGCAATTTTAAGTGGATATTTCATCTACCTTGATATGAATTCTTTCGTTCGTCTGCATTTCTATTGCGACTTTCAAAGTCTTGATTGGTGTGCTGTAGACTTCTTCGGCCCCGACCTTTGTGAGGGTCACGTCCCATCCGATTGCAGTCGGAGTTAAACCTATACAGGCAAATAATAATAATCATAATAATCATAATAACAATAATCATAAGAACCACATTAACCACGACACTTCTATTGAGTGAATCAAAATAACATGAATTATACTACAGTTATTTCATCAATTAGATTAATTAAGGCATAACATTTGAAAACAAACTTGAATAGGAACGTAGAGTTACGTTTTTCAAGGAACAGATGTACACATTTTTTGTACTATTTGTGAATAATGTAGTCACTGTACGAGTAATATAATTACTGCACGCATTGGATTGGGTAGATTGGTTATTTGGCGGTGTAAGCAGATGGAGTTCATGAAGTTCTCTAAACTACTAGTAATGCAAGTGAGATACGTCACCAATATTCGTCTGAGAATCCACACGACAAGGGCAACGGAGGGTCATTACCGTACATACAGTCATTATGCTTCATTTAGATATGTAACAGCTAGCTGGATGGTCAAAAGTACTTCACTTACTACTAACAGAGTAACCTCGATCGTCGGGGAAGAAACATATTGGTGCACCCGGTTCATTAGTACCCATAAAAAGACATCCTCTCTCTTCACAGGTGTCTTTGTCAGTATTTCCGTCTGGAGCGCAGTTAATCCTCAAGGAGTCTTCTCCCCCAGATTCTCCGGTAGAATTGAAGAAACACCAAGGTACGTTATTACCAGAAGCCTCACACCATATGCAAAGTCGTGCCTCGCATCCTTCCTTGGAAGCACCGCCGTCTGTGTTAAGAAAATAGATAGTAGTTGCTACAAGCAGTTTACATAACATTTTGAACTTTCATCTTTCGAATCTGGTACAAGCATATCTTGTTGTTAACAGACTTGTAGTAAAAAAAAATGATCTACCAATGACAAAATCTGTTAGAAATTGCTCCTGTAGAGAGAGAGAAAACGTCTATTTTTTCTATTTATCTTTTGTTGACGCCCCGTAGATAATATTCATGAGCATGTCGTTTATGTCTCTCTACATCTGGAACATGTGATGTTGTTTGGTCACATGTCGTCAATGTTTAGAATTGAAGAAAAACCTGCGTGCACGCAATTTACGTACACTGTGTCTCATACCAACCACTGGTCACATCAACCCGTCACTGGTGGCCCGTCACTAGTAGCCAGTCATACCCTCAAAACAATGTCACAGATTCAGGGGTGATCGGCGCCCACTGAGGGTAGCATAGTTGCGCCATGGAGCTTCTGAGATGTTATGGCTCCATGCATGGTTGTTTATAGCACAGGTTATAAACTATTACTATTGAGGTACCGGTACTGTTTGCCAGAAACCGTATAGTGAAGGGCATTAACAAGCGTAATCCTTAGCAACATCCTGTTCAGGTACATCCGGATGACATGATACCAGTACAGTACCTTCAACGGGATAATAGAATACCAGAAGCATGTACAAGGACGAGTGACTACACAGTAAGTTTATAAATATAGATGAAAGCAGGGCTCTAGCAAAGTGTTATGCACACCAGCTTACAGCTTACAGCTGCAGAACTATGCAAGTATTGATATATCACCTGGGTAGCAATCGATGCGATCTTCCTCTGGGATATCTGAAGGGCATACGTCACCGTTTCCAGGATCCTCGGTCCGATTCGGGTAACTACACCATGGTACCACTGGGTCACTGTGGGAGCACCATATGCAACCCTTCTCCTCACATCCCGATTGACTGGCCCCAGCTGAAGGGTAGCAGTCAACACGGGAATATGGTTCTATCTGGGAGGGACAACCTGCTTGTGGCGTTGATGCAGATGGCGGTTCAGTTGATGGAGCTATGGTAGTCGGATAACGACTTGCCTCTGGTGGTTCAGTTGTGGGTGTCTGCGTTGGACCTTGGTCGTCGTGAAAACACCATGGTACACCGTTCTTTTCTACCGGGCACCAAACACACCCCTCATTTACACATCTTGCATTAGAACCGTCTGAAAAGGGCCAGCATTCTGTTCTTTCATTGTAAGGTATGCTAGATGGGCATGTTCCGTCAAAACCGGGTTTGGTATTATGAAAGCACCAAGGAAGACCTTGACTGTATGTCTCACACCAGACGCAGCCTCTAATGGGAATAAAAAATAGGAGAGTAAATAGAAAGAAGGTATTATACGCGTTTGCAGAATATTCACCAACTTTGATATTAATGGCAGTCCATTGTATATTTTTCATTTGCTCTCATTTTCAAGGTTGCAGGGATCTGGGTTAATCTTTAAAAGTGACGGCCCCATGGAGGGGGCATAAGCTGGTCTTAGCTTGTGAACAGAAGTGATATGATGGGTCTGATGACTGATTGCCGTTGGGGGGGGGTGAGGGGTTCCCCCTTCCCTTTGAAAAAGAATCATTATGTAGGATGGACTACATGCAATATGGCACTATATTTGACGCTAGATTTGAACTGAATATATATACAAGAGTTCCCATTTCTTTCGTGATTTTATTTATTCTTCATTTTGCTTTGCACTGCAGGTGAAAGATTCACTTTGAGACCTTGTATGAGTATGCGTAGTATGATGATTCTGACTCCTCTGCCACCGCAAAAGCAATGTCAGAAAGATGTCCAATAGAATTTCGCCGGGTTTGCCAAGCACATTATGTAAGTTATTTTCCTTCCCACTGATGATCAAACTCAGAGACTCACACGGGCATCTTTTCGGAACGCGATTCTGGAATTCTTCATGCCACAGTGACTGAAGAAATATGGGGAAACCTGTAACACTAAAATGCGATAAATGCATGAAAATGTTTTACAATTTCTTATCCTAGACAAAAATCTTGAGAACTGGGTAAAGATATTTCTCCAAATTTCTCGAATTTTCCCAAATTTTCCCCCCAAAAGTTTTCCAGGTGGGTAAGTCCCTCCCTCATTTCTACGCCCCTATCGCTGGGTACTCGGTGGAAACATTACTAAATTTGTAGGGTCATCGTTCTCTGAGAGCCCTCTAGATCTGTGTGGCCTGAGCCTAGCAGTGTGTAGCTTTATATATACTGCATCTGCAAGACTTGTGCCAATGACCAGATCGTGTAACTTCATATCTGCTAGATTTACCAAGTTTTAGGCAAACAGAGTGTAGCCATAGATATGGAAGACTTTTGCCAATAAATGCGTGGCTTCATATCTGCTGAAATTGAATGGCCTGCCCCGAGCGGTGTTTAATTCTGGTTCATATCTACCAGATTTGCAAGTCTTCTGCAGAAAAGCAGACTATTCTGTTGCAGTTACCATAAAGTTAACAAAGTTCTCTATGACTGTCAATGGTGGGGAAACCGGGATTTTGGACAAGGATGGGCGGCTACTGAATATTGTGGGATGACTATCTAACGTGTAGCGTCACCATCATTTCGCATGGTGCGCACTAGAAAATATTTGGAGAAGAACGCAAAAGTGCATTTAGGTTTCGATGAATTCAATTATACAACATTAAGATTAAATGTTTGCCAGAAATTACTGTTGTTGGCTTAAATTCCTGCACCACTATTGTACTGCAAAGAGAGGTCATTCTTTTGTAGCAGTAGAGTTTCCAGGGTGACCAAAATCGGTGGATTTCATCTGCTCAATAGAAAAATTGAGCTTAACAAGTATTGAAACTGTTCATTTTTTCTATCTAGAGGTATGATGGTATTTATAGATGATATTTGTTAACCTCTGTTTCAATGGCACTTGACCTCCACCACTTTAAATGAGAGTATGTTAGAATCGGCAAATTTAGTCCCGATGCGGTGCCCCGGAAGCCGTCGGCTTCAAAAGCACTTTTGAACATGAGGTTACTTGTACGTTACCTCAAAGTGGGATTCACTTCAACCTCACTCTTCTTTTGTTCTACTGAGGTTCAACTTATTGCAAATTTTCATCGCTCTAGGTCAGTTTTATCACCTCATGCTGTGATAATTCACATGGTCAATAAAACATCGTTTTTGTAATGTAATTCAGGTGTGTCAATCCCATGCTTTCTTGAACTGCCTGACAAGGGGTACTATGTGTCCATGGGTAGTACATGTGCAATCGGGCATGAAAGAGGGTCTGTTTAATACTTTAGCACGGTCGTGACGTCATGAAGGACAAATAATTGCCAGTCAATGAGGTATGACGTAACTTTTAGCCTCCACTGCTGTAAACCAAATTTTTTTATGCCACACACCAAAAAGTGTCTCGTTTTGTTGCATGTTGAACAATGATAGTTGGGGGAGTGTTTAATGGATCACTTATACCTTATTTAGAGTTAGAATTGTTTAATTAAATGGCAGAATTCATCAAAATGAATTATTTCAAATAGCGCGATCTTTTGTGTGACTTTTGTAAAAGTTTTTTTTTTCGGCCACGTAGCAAATGAAGGAATTTCATGGGTGGTATTGAATTTCACGCCAATAGCTACAAATAGCCTTAATTGACAGAACAGGGAAATGAAAATCAAAACGGTTGTGAGATGTAAGTGCGCTTTCTCACATGGGATTCATGTACATAATATCACACGTCGTCAATATGAAAAGTCTCCAAATATACTCCCGTAAGGTATTGTGTTCACATGACTTACAGGGTTTGACTTTTGGTGATCTCATATTATCTTTGACTTGCAACAAAAACAATGGGCTTCTACTTGATACAACCAACTGTCTGATATAACACATTTATATGACAAATATTGAAGGTTTTCGCGATTCCTATACCTTGACATATCGTTCAACGAAATTCTTAGTGTTTGACCTCTATTGACCTCAGATCACGATTGACGTCTGCTCAGAGTGATAGGGTTTTTTCTACTAGATATGGCACACTCACGTGATAATTATGAAAACTTTACATAATTCCTATCTTGGGATACCGTGTTAGCAAAGTCTTCAGTGTTTGACCTCTGGTAACATCGAATGACCTTTGACCTCTACAAAATTACATTAGCGTTTTTATAATTGATATGGAACATCTAAATACCAATCATGAGTACTTGCAAGCATACGAATTACCTATCCCAACATATCATGACAACAATTTAAGCTTCACAAACACGCACACACACAAACACACAACATAAACAAATACGCAATCATGACCGTATATGTTTCTATTTTCATCGAAAGCAAAATATCCCCTAGATGAACGGAAAACGTCCTTCTCAGGGTCGGCATGAAAGCTCCTAGCATTGATATTATCAGTTTTTTCGTGGACTAAAACATTTCTTCTTCAAATTATTATTATCGGATTGCCACAATGATCACTGAAGTCTGTAGTCCATGCTGTCGTCCAGTGGCTTTCTCAAAATGATTGCACTACAACAGGGGAACGTCCACATCTTAGAGTGCGAGAGCTTTACTATGGTCAATATGTTAGCGAATAAAAGGTGTTTGGGGACTTTTTGCAAGTTCTTCATTGAACAAACATCTGATAAAAATTTGTTTATTTTATGATTGTTAATTTGTTACTACTGTATACCCAGAAAAAGAAATTGGACCGACCCACCCCTTACCTCTGTTGACACTTACAAGCTTTAATACATTTTCGAATAAAACAAACGACACGGGCGAGGGGGTCATCCACTTGAGACTCCCCCCTCCGTCGGGTGCGCTGCTTACTCTCAGCAACTTGAAGTTATATGCGACCAACGTTTATACTTCGTGTGTGGTGTTGGCACTATTGAAAGTTAGTAACCTCAAACACATTGGTTTTTCATGGTTTTTTGTAAATATTTTTTCTTTCTAAACTCTATGAGAACCTTTAACGCACATGTGTTTAGCACATGTCACGAGGTGACCGTCAAAGCCTGGCGTGCTTTTCCTTATAAGGAATGATGATATCTAATTGACAAGCATTCCTGCTCCAAGCAAAAGGTGGAAAATCTTCCCGACAGGACATGTGTTAAAGGGAATAGGGCGTTTGTTTGACTGAAAACGACCATATTTTTAAAACTAATATTTGTGGATGTAGAATGATAGATTACTCAAAATAAGGAAGGGCAGTAGCCATCTTTTCAAGGAATAAGATTCTCACGTATAAACATTTACTTTTTTGTTGCTCAACAATTATTTCACCCAAACTTTTCAAAATTCAAATGATGCGTCTTTTTTTACTCATCACATGCATAATGGTTTGAGGAAATGAAGCTTTGACAGATATTTATTGATGACACTGAATGGTTTAACAATGGTTAAAGCTATTTTCTTGGTACGCCATGTTGGTGTATTCTAAACGCCCTATTTCCCATTAAGTTGGGCTCGATGTTGTTGTTAGCCTAAATGAAATCTTCCCTGGATACACCGATGATAGGTTATTTGTTTTGGTAAGTACGTTGAAATTCTATTTTACCTTCTTCTACACCTTTAAGCTTGGAACCCCCTCCCTTAACGCTAATTTATTACTTGGCAATCTCTGCCCTCGTGATCGAAAACAAATTTCTTTTGACCATACCTTGCCTCACATGCCAGCTGATTTGCTCCTAGTTCAGGGTGACAGTCAACGCGTTCAGTCTCCAGAAGTTCCGTGGGGCATTCCCAGGGCTTGTACGCCACAGAGAGTGGTAGGCCTACGAAACTTGAAATGTAAAATAGCAAGATATTGAATCTCATGGTTTCTGCTCTGTACAGCTTCTTTCTGTGTGATGTAATGAATGAGTTTATAATGAGTGAGAGAGAAGAGTTATAATCGGCTATGTTAGTCTTTGCTTATCGCCGTGGGAAATGCAACTGCTGCAGGGGCTAGGGGAAAGAACGATCAGATAATGTGCATGAAACGGAAACGACAAAACAGGTCAGCTTTTGCAGTGGGGGTTTGATTTTACAACAAGTGGAACATTTTCCCGATAACAATAACCAACAACTTAAACCTCATTATATATGTTACTAACGTGGGCCTACTATCATAGGTTGAGCAGAGGAACTCCAGATCTTGTGAAGAGGGGGCTCGTCCGAATCCCTGAACCCCCCCTCCCCGATACGGGCCTGAAAAACAATGCTCACTGGAGTGACTGCCATTCTACAGTGATCTAATGAAGGGGGATGTGGGAGGTGCTAGAACCGATAAAATAAAAAAGAACCGATAATGTAAATCGAAACGATAACGTATATCAACCGACAATGTAGTAAAAACTTACCGATAATCTGAAAACCGATAATGTAGTGATGTCAAACTTGTAACTTTACAGCTGATGTTACTAAGTGTAACTGGGTAATAAAGTCAGAACGCACAACTGCTTCGTGGTTACGATGACGCATTCTGAATGGCACATTTAAGGCAAGGATGCGTAACATGCATGGCAGTTTGTAATATTTCAGTAATTTATCATACCACCTATATGTATGAACTAATATGATGACTGATCGGCATCATGATTACGTCACATTTCATCACATATTACTGATATTTTACACTGTTATAATTTACCGCATTATCAGTAATTTTCTTGCTACATTATCGATTATAACAATGTAGATTGATTTGTTGCCACGTTATCAGTTTGTTTTACGTTATGTGTGGATATTTACTACATTATCGGTTCGTTTTATATTTTCTTTTAATTTTCACATTAACGGTTGTAACAGGATGCGGGGTAACATTTATATTTGCTACATGTCGTAGAACTTGCACCGAGTCGAGCACAGGAGATGCAAGGGGATAAAGGATATATTCTCGGTGGCAATGTATTCTATATGAGATATACTATATGTGATCAGGCACCCGTTCCACACCGTGTTATACGTTCAATCTTAAGCTTGATTATTATGTAGAAGACCTATCTTAACTCTTTGTGGAGCAGGGCCCAGATCAGGCTATATAATCAGTGAACCTAGGTCTTTCCCTTAGCCGGAGATTGCTGTGAACTAATGGGGGGTGGGGGGTTTCCTCGCGAATCTCTAATGGAAAAGGATTAAATCACCCCTCCGTCCTCTTAATGTTCATGTCTGGTATTCAATGGCATTTGCATAATTTCGATCACGACTAGGTTTACTCTTCTATCTTATTGTGCCGTCATTTGTATCTATTGTCCCCAGAAAAGCCCTTCCCTTTCCTCTTCAAACAAGCAAACAGCGGCTGTGACAAACAAGATCAAAGGTATGAAGTCTTCACCAAATTTGAACACTTCACTGTGTGAAAACCGCCATATGTGCTGTTTAATCCTTACGAAACCAGTCCAAAGTCCGTCCAGAAGTGTTCATGTAGTTATTCTCCATAAATGACATCTATAGGTTTTACATTATTTGCTACAATGACTTGATGTTGTTTTTCTTATGAAAAACAAAAAAACTCGTGTCATCTTATCCTACATGTAGTTTTCAATCATGAAATATTTTGTAATTCATCAAGTTTGCAGTGTTCTGCCCATAGAAAGTGATTGCATTCAATTGTCTCTGCTTGAATGAAAGGTTAATCAACTCATGGACCGTGCATTAACTCCTGGATAATTAACGACGGTGCGTATGTCCTACAATTTATGTACAGGTTCAAAGTTAATTAGCCTCCTTCATACATGCAAAACGGAATTTTGAAAGAAAAAGAAGAAAATTTGGTGGGTATGTAACGGCACCTTTATTGAAAGCGAAACCCCGAGACAAGGTAAACAAAATTCACAATACGTCAACAAGGTGATAGATAAAGTCGTGGGAGATGCAAAGTGTCAAAATTGTCAGTACATGTGTAAGGGGGCAGACGAAATAACACTGTCGATCTACGATTTATTTGTCGTCATCTGTCCCCATGGACGTCAATCCTTGGGGGGAGGGACGATGGGTCACCCCCCATTTCGACAGGTAGGGGAACATAATTTAAAATGTGCCACCATATTTCGCAAGAGAGAAATGTTTTGAATCACTGTTTGAATGGTAAGGGGACATTGTATTAAATACGGCCCACAGTTTTGGTGAATGACTTATGTAGTTGCTAACCTGATAGTTGCTCATAGGGGAACTCTGGGTGACAAAGTTAGGTGTTCATAAACCAATGTTACACTTTTTTATCAGCCAATTCTCCCAGCAGGTATAAGGTACGGTGTTAACCGCAAATACATTAACACCATTACACCAGTAAACTGGTCTAAGGTGAACCTAAACATCCCAAATTCCATCCTTTGGACATTGTTGTCTTTGCCGTGTTATGTAAATGGACAAAAGACGGTAATAAATTGACTGACTTACCTTGCAAGTTGAGACTAAGTTCCGAGTGAGACATCCGTTGATTGATGTCTTCTTTCAAAGTACCTCGAAATTGATGAAGATCTTTACCCCAGCAACCCCCCCCCCC
>VJOZ01043395.1:0-10946 GCA_009801055.1 Stichopus horrens | reverse complement strand
TGTCTTAAATTTCACAAGATCTTCGAACTTGAAAATATTCATGTCAATAAAAAAATGGTTTGTGTGGTCATTTAATTTAGCTTTATTAACCAGTCTGATAGCTTTCTTCCGCATTACAAAGATTGAGTGAATATTACTTTAGTTCGTATTTCCCCATATACTTCTAAACAATAGTTGATGTAAGGGAAAACCAAAGAGTTGTGGAAGAATCTTCATTGAACTGGCTCTAAAATGAATTTATTGAGCGGAAAAGGTTCAAGGATAAAATTAAATGGAAAATGTTTACTAGGGATCATTAATAGTCAAAATGGGTGCTGACAGCAATTTGTATCTTGTACGGGGCCACAACTTGCGGTATCCTTAAAGGCGGACTAGAAATTTGGTGATATTTAGCTCAAAAGGTACATGGGTGAACTCTTTTGGTATCTGAGGAGAACCTTTAAAGGATCACAAAAATGCCACTGACATACCAGTACTGACAGCAACTTTTTCTTGTACATAGGCCAGTTGGGACAGTAATTCCGAATTTGACTTACGTGCAGTTTTCAATTGGATCACACTTCGAGGGTCATATACTCTTCGGTAACCAATGTGGAAGTATTGCTGTTAGTTTCTGGAATTTGCATCCACTCACCTATAGAGCTCTCATTCATGCAAAAAAAGAAATAGATAATTCTCCAATCTTT
Source organism: Stichopus horrens (assembly GCA_009801055.1). Taxonomy (NCBI): domain Eukaryota; kingdom Metazoa; phylum Echinodermata; class Holothuroidea; order Aspidochirotida; family Stichopodidae; genus Stichopus; species Stichopus horrens. Next base: position 10,260 of record VJOZ01043395.1, on the reverse strand, counting down.
CATAATTTATTACAGAGATTTTACTACTTAAAAATCACTAGATAATTTCTGTTTCGTTACATCTTTCAAGAGGAACGACGTCTACGTGGTTGCGTTTTATATTTAAATTAGTCAACCAGTTAATTTATTCATTCATTAATATGGTGAAACATTAACGATATCTCTTATACATTTATATCGCTGTATTATACAGCGTGGGATTGTCTGAGTTGTTCAGACATATGTTGGCTACGTGATAGTGAAATCATTGTGGGCATGGAAGCCAACGTACATAAAAGCTTGGCAACCTTGAGAGATGTAAGTGCATGTCTACATGAAAACCGGGATCCTGCTATGTCAAGTCCTTCCCAGTAGTCTTTTTTGTTTTATCCCTGCAGTTCCAAAAATACCGCGGTGTAGGTGCTCCACACATTTGCATACATCGCTACCACGTACCCTCCCCGTGTATATCTAGCAGCTTCCGCCTCGTCTGACTTTTTTTTTTTGTACCTTTGAAGAAAATGACAGTTGCGTTATAGTTTTAAATGTTGTTCATCACAGAAAACTTATACTAGTCAGGATGGTGTGTCTACTGAGAAAATTGACTGACTTGGATGTAATTAGTCTTTGGATTAGTCAGTAATCACAAACTGGTCAGTTGATTAGATCGGACCAAGTTCTGGGCACTGATTCATTTGCTGAAAAACAGAGATTTTTGTCACCGATTTCAGAGTAATTTTTTGATATGCAAGTGAAATGGGTTCACTGTGCGTAACTACATTTATACCATATCCTAGTCTAAGTATAATTTAAATGCAATTTCAATATGTAACAGATACGACATATCAACTTTGATGAATTAACTTCGTTTACAGGCTCTTTGGCCCAGACTGCGTGGACGTAAGAAAGAATTACTTTGCTCGGGATTGTTGATTATTTAATCAACGTTGGACCGTGTATTAATAGTATCATAATGCACGATCGGGGTAAATACAAGCAATGCACAAGGCGCAACCCGAGTGCATCCAACGATAGCAGGTAACCCCGGGGAGGGGGGCTAATGTCCCCAAGGGTGGAGGGTTAGCTCGGTGGTTAGAGTGTTCGCCTTGCAATCACTAAGTTCCCTATCAAATACCAGTGGAACCATGCATTTGGAAATTTTCTGGGGATTTAAAATCACTTGTTTACAGTCACTACGGTGCTGAGGGGTTTGTTCGGTGATTTCAATTAGGATTGTTGTTGTTTGATTCATGTCTTGTCCGCCTCAGGTTGCTCGGTACAGGTGACGGGCTTCTGAGCTGGGCAGGTCCTCCACCCCTCCCAGCCTTTGGGAAAGTGGCCTAAAACTGGAGGATACACTCTCGTCCGTCGGATGGGGACGTTAACTGGTGGTCCCGGGAGAAGGTTTGCGTTTGTATGGGATTTTTTATTCACCCATGACTCGTTACCTTCTTAAAACTGTTCGAAAAGAGTATAGGCGAAAGTCGTCGGTGTTAATCCACGATCAACATGTAATAGGATCCCTTCATGAGTATTCTTTTCTGACCCTCAAATATTAAACTAATTCGAGCATGCTGTGGTTCAGTGTGCGTTTATTCACGGGTGCAGTGCATGCGGAGCTCTGAATGCTTAGTTACTTAGTAACAGGGCGCTGTAAATCTACAGGGATCGCCTTGCTTTGTGGAATTTGCCTACTTTCACTAGACCGATTTTGATTCAAGACAATTACAGCTCATTGAACAGACATTTCGAAAAGGCTTGGATATGTTTGATTTGTCTCTTTCAGCCCTAATAGGAACTGTAACTGTAAGACTCGATGTGTGCGGACTTTAATTTGACACATGACTGTGAGAGTTTTATGAAAATTTCGAATCTATACAAGGATCAACAAAGATGAAGGATTACACACGGCAAAATCGTTACTGTCAAACATTGCTGTAACATCACTTTAAGGCTGGTTTGGGATACCGCATGCAAGGTCTTCCCTGTTGATTTTTGTTTCACCATATAGCCCAGCCAAGGTCTATCAATAGGCCTTAATACATTACTTATGCTCTGAGGTTCTCTGTCGAGTATTAATCTGGCGGTTGTGTAGACAACCTTCACGATTGCGATGGATTGCAGTCCTTAGTCCTCTTTACGATTTTATTGCATAGGGAATTGTTTTTGGACGTTTCCGTAGAATCAACAAAGAAGGAAAGCTAATTCCGATAGGCTATCAAACTTTTGAAGTTGTTCAAAATATGGTGAATGCCCTTTCGCGTCACGCAAGTCTTAAATTTAGAGAGTTAGACTACCGTCAGAAGAAGTACCACTGACATTATCACTTTCTTGTCGTTACGGGGATTTACGTAGACTTACATTTTACCTTGAGCAAGCTTAACTCCTATGCGTACGTTACGTTCGTTCTACGTACTTCAAATCGAACGTTATTTCACTAGTTTTACTAGTAATTGTGTTTTGGGTAAGATATAGCAGACTGAAACAAAAACACTGTCGATCTAAGCTTTTATTGTATCATCCGTCAGTGATTGACGTGGTTTATCTACTTGGTTTATCAGCGGAAAATCAATAGTCACCTGACTGGAATGGTCCAATAAGAGTTGAGGATTCTCCCCAAGTATGTATGAATATCTGATCACGTGGGAAATATTGGATAATCTGCATGGGATCAACTGACACATGCCGTAGGTAAAAGGATCATGTCTTAGTTATCTTAGCTACCCGAAATAAGGGACCAACATCGTTTTATTTGCCACCAACTGCGATAGAAGAATTTAAATTTAAGGAAAGAAATTCCGTGTAACTTGGGCGTGTGAAACTCATAATTATTGAGGAGTAACACAGACTAAAGTCATACCGTCGCATTTGCATGAAAGTGATTATACTTCCCTGTTCTTAGTTCAGCTGTCACAATATAGCCCCCATAAAAATAGTAACCACAGTCTCTATTTGTTTACATTAATTTGTAGAATGTCATGTTATATCTCTAGGAAACAAGACGTCAAGTTTTAGGCATAGTTCTTTTTTTTTGGTTTCGAAATGTTTTAAAAATATAGGACAGTGAATATATACTGATAAAATGGTAAAACTATATTACATACGCTTAACAGATTTGCAAATTAATATCTCTTTCCATAAGTCATTTTCTTCTTTTTAATTTCATGTTCCATGTCTATTAAACATCGCTGAAGTTTCATTCTTCTCAGTTTGAACATTGATGCCCCATCATATAGAAGGTCACCTGCATGCTATCACAGTATACTTGGTATTAAATTTCGCTTTCTAGACATTGTTACTTGGGGTTGTTGCTGCACTTCAATCAGTTAAATAATGACTGAGAACTGTGAATGAACTTTCTCAAGACGAAATGTTATTTACGTTCGTCAGACCTGTATACATGATTATGAATGTGACTTTTTAAATCATTTAGAAGCTCTTCCTTGAAAGAGAGCAGTCGTGAATTTAACGGAGTCAACGAAAAGTGTTTTTTAATCTGTTTAATCACTGTACGTCCAAACCAACGACCCGACCTGTATGTAATCAACATTATTAGTCTCAGATACTTCAAGATCTTCAGATTTCTAATTAAATGCCTATTAGGTTTTTCAGCTGATTTCGGCAATAACAACACATTCTTCAGGATGAGCAACAGGTCATTTGAGTTACCGATTACGGAGGAATCGAGGAATACTTCATCTACGGAGTTGACGACGGTACAATTAATCCTTCAGTCTACAACACTCCTGATCATCATGCTTCTCACGATTATCACGAATACCTCGGTCATTATCGTCATCCTCAGAAACGAGAACCTTCGTCGGAATGGCCACAACATATTGATACTTAACCTAGCAGTCACCGATCTATGTAATTCGTTAGGATCGATGTTGATCACCTACATAGCATACTTCCTAAACGGAAGGATCATGGCGGAACATCCTGTCGTCTGCTCCGTGAGTTGTATATTACCATTTACTTCAAAATCTGTACTATATAGTGAGATTGTAATGTGAGTCTTAGCTCTCTCTCTCTCTCTCTCTCTGGGGTTTCACTTTACATCTGGCATATCAGTACGGTAAAATCTTAAGTCCTAAGTCTTACTTGACAGAAATTTTAGTTTGGTTGAGTGACTTCACTCAACTTGGTTTGGTTTGGTTTTGACTTGGTTTGGTTGAGTGAAAGTTTGGTTGAATGACTTCAAACGTAAGCTTTAAACTGATTTGCTGGACAATTCAAATTTAAGTAAAAAGTGCAAACATCTATTTTCAGTTTTTTTTTCCTCAGATAGGATGCAAACTGGGTATTTTTGGAAAGTTGATGTGACTCATGGTAATTTTTTGATAGAACCGGTTTTGACGTCGTACAAATTGTAGGTAGTGTTGTTAAGACGGCGTTGTTATTGTAGTGTTTCAATTTGTATCCACTGCGATGAACACTTACCGAACTGAACTTGAAGTTGCATGCATCGTTGATAAGTATTTGAATTTTTCAATATGAATCGATCGCAGAGATCAATCTTCTTGTAAAAAAAATTCTTGTATATTTCCATACATTTCACTAAGTAGTTGCTTAAGTAGTCTGTTTTCGAGTTGTTTTAGTCACGTGATATCATATGCTAACATTCTCCAGATTACAATCTCTTGCTCGTGGGCAACACCTGTGAGCGATCTGGACAATATGGTTCAGGACCACGGTTATGCATGGGCAATCTGTGCAGTAGCCCACTATCATTTTCAATAATCCATTTATTTATGACGTTAGTGTTTGTGTAGTGTCTTTTATCTTGCATTACGAGAAAAACTAGCAAAACAAAAGATTTTGCCGTGCATAAGCAATCATACTTATTTCCATAAGAAGAAGCCAGAAGACTGAAAAGTTAAACTAGTAAGTTAGAGCCAATGGGTATATGTGCAAAAATTATTGCAATATAATAAATGTAGATCCCAACCCATTTAATTATTTACCATCACCACCACCACCGCCACCACCACCACCAACAACAGCAACAACAACAACAACAGCAACAACAACAACAACAACAACAACAACAACAACAATATATTTGAATGAAAGCTATCCACACACGTTAGGTGCATGCATAAGGTTTACGCAACATCTAAAATTAACTGTACTCTAAGACTTTTAATTACCTTGTTATTAAGGATTCATTACATTTAACTATGTAAATAAGGATGAAATGACAAATATGACGATGATATTAATAAGTATCCATAATATAGGTTGTTTTCATATTTCACACAGTGTAAAACGTGCAATAGCTATTGAACAGGTTAATTCAAGTTAAAATTTGTACCAGTGTTATGTTAGGACATGCATGGAGCGGAAAATACAAACATAAGTGTAGGTGTAAAATTAATTTGCACTCAATTTGCCCAGATAAAGCTCATCTGGGTGCCATATTGGAAAAATGATGCGAACCTACCCCAGGCGCATGACATTCTCCTGTGACCTCATGTGGTACATATGTGGACCATCTCGCCCACTTGAAACGCAGATGAGCCCCAGATATCCTGCTTGCTGGACTATCGTAAAGAAATGATCTTATCTAGAAATGATTTTGTTGGTAAACCAAAAGACATGCGGAAGAGGGAAGGTCATCTCAAAGTCGATCAAAATGCATCATGTTTACATTCTGCCCTGTGGACATGTATTTCTCTCTGCAGTGGTAAACCTGCCAGGTCTGCATGCTGAACAGATTTAACTGACATATTGCAGTTGAAGTTACAGTGAATTGATCTATTGGCGCCCTTTTTGATGTTCGTTAGGGGATGCACATACCATCATAACCATTTTCTGATTCCCTTTTCTAATTCAGAAGGAGTCTCACGGTAGTAATTTCTTTATGCGAATTGTGGAAAATCGGTAGAACGATCGATGCTTTTTGGCTTCCTTTACGTTCATTTTAATGATACAATAGCTAAAATTGAAAGGTTGTCAACTTTAATCGATTGACCAATATCCTGACTTTATTTGGTATGTTAGCATTAGTCTTCACTGTCAAGTCGGTCACTAATCAAGTCAATGTAACAGCTGAAACCTTCTAAGTGAATCATTTCCATGTAGTTAGTGTGCAAGAGAGGAAGAAGAAAAATTTTACTTGAATTGCAAAAATTAAACAAATCATATTCTAGATTTGTTTCGTTTAGTTTCCTAAGTTATAATCTTAAATATGAAGCATTCTCATAGTAGTACATTAAGACAGTTTTCAAGACTTTTTCTCTTTTTCTTCTTGTTCTCCCTCAGTTGAACTTCTCCGTATCGATCGTCTGCTACTTCGGAAGTTCTGGCGCCATAATTTCCATCGCAGTTCATCGCTACCTCCTGGTGGTTCAATCGAATCGTTTTAACGTCACAATAACGTATTCATACATCATGATCGTGGCGTCATGGACTATTGCGGTAGCTTGCACGATACCGACTTGTTGGACAGCTGATGTTGAATACTTTCCCGAGATTCACCACTGCGGTCACGATTGGTCCCAAAGTTGTCCTCGGTCTGTTATTGCAAATACATTCCTCTACGTTGTGATGATACCTTTGACTACATTTTGCTATACTAGTATCGCATTAGAGATACGAAAGTCACAGAGGAGAATAGCAGCTTTTCAATTGAGGGTCAAAAACAGCTTGAAGAGACTGGGGAGAACAGCTAACACTTTGGGTATTGAAGTAGATGCAGGTGAGTCGACCTCCCATGTCTACCCCACTGACGATGAAGGAGATGACCCCAGCTGCGAAAGTCAAACTTCACAGCAGCAAGACCCGAGGATGCGCCTCAAAGATTGGGAAGAATACGAGAGGGAGTATCAAGAAATCTGTCGCACTCTCCGGAGAGCTGGATCAATATTAGACCGGTCAAATTACCTCACTAAAAAGTCAAAGGTCAAACTCAAAAGTACCATCAGGAAGAGAAACAAGAAGCTAAGGTCGGCCTTAGGAGCGGACAAGCTTGTGGCCATTGCAGGTAGGACTTAACAGAGACGGAAGCATGAAATGGGTTGAAATATTCGTAACATACATTATAACAACATTCAAAGCAACATCATAACAACATTATTTTCAATTGAAAAAAAAAAACAGTAAAATTAGTTCTTCCGTGTTTGGTTCTGTTTTTCAATCAAGCGTTATTAATTATGTCACCTGCTAAGGTATATCTTCATTTCTTAAAGGCAGTCATATTTCCCAACACCCAAGTTACATATTTGACTGGGGTAACCAGCAGGGGGTGGATAATGGGCAGCGTATGCCCCTCGATTTTTTTTGGAAGCAAGAAACATACCATGGAAAGATTGCAAATCGACACGACATTTTAAAAGCTCAATTGTGCCCAAAATTTTCTACTAATTGCCATGTCGACACATTTTTTCTCACTCCCAGAACGACCATTCTCAATTGGTGAAAAGTCCCCCCCCCCCCCCCCCCATCAATCACACATCCATATACATTTGGAGATGAATCTCTTTGGCTAAGGAAATTCTCAACTAATTCTGCTCTTTGATTGACAGCAGATTGAAACGATGCAGACGACACAGTAGTGTAGTTCATTGATTACGCATAATGGAGAAGTTTTAGCCAGGCTGAAAGGGAGGGACTGAAAGCAAAAGGGTTCTGGGAAATGGAAATGTCTAGGGCAATGGGTGTGGCTGCCTTTAATGATTGAGTCAACGGTTTCCTTTAGTCATGAGTGGATACGAAAGAAGCCGGAGCTCTTGAAAGCCTCTCTTTCGAAGAATGATTCTCACAGGCTATCAAGTAGATGCGAAGCAGACGATGAATAAATATAACACGATGATGAATAAATATAACATGACATAGTTATGATCTCCTGAAAGTCAGCACCTACAAGTGCCTCTCTTTAAAAAATGTCCGTAAACTTGGATGTGATTTTCATCTCTGATTTTTTTTTTGTTTTATAAATGGATTAAGGATTTATGAAAGTATTATTCCTAAATGGTCCACCTCTCTTAAACGCAGATCATAGTATAGGGCACCGATGTGAAGTACAAGACAGCTTCCAGCAGATAAGCCACTCCAGGAAATCTTACCACGGGTGCTGTCCCTTTTAGTTTTATTCTTCTATCCAGGATGATTTCATATTGAATATGTATGTCTGTTATTTTTACGTCTGTGACCGCGTTATTGCATGTGATTTTGCGTATAGCTTGGTACCATACATCTTAGTCATACGTCCCAAATTACTTTGGCTGGTAAAAATTATTGTCTCACGATGGTTTTGGGAAAGACAAATTTCCAGCAGATTAAAAAAGACAACACCAAATAGTTTCATCAGCTGCATGACGGTGCAAATTCCTTCGCCCTATTTTTTTAGTGGCAAATTCACAAAAATAATCAGCAAGTAAAATTTGCAGTAAAGCTAGCACACGCTTAGGGGTAAAAAACTGGAAATGAACTACAGGCATCCATGAAGACGCTATATTTGTAAAATTTAACTTTATGTAAAAAAAAAGTCAATACTGTCTCCTAGAATGAGCTTACAGGAAATATCTTCAGTGAGTGCTTTTCAAATTAACTTCTTCTTAAATATCTCCCTTAAAATTTGGGGTGAGTCACATCTTTCCAGGTATTTAGAATTATTCGTTGCTTCATTGATTTACAGTGATTTTTTAAAATTTATCCGATGATCTTTTTTCTTTTTGTTATGTTCTTCCAGGTGTCTTGGTAGTCACTACAAGCCTGGTATGTTGGGCTCCTTACAACATCGTGAGGATCAAACTGTGCTGGGATGAATCAAACGTCTCTCTGAAAAAGGCCTTGATCATTTTTCGATGGTTGTCTTATTCCAATAGCTTTATCGATCCGATTATATACTCGGTGTTTAATCGAAGTCTGCATACGGCACTGATCGATGGCTATAAATGCTTCTTCGAAAGACTTAGCTGGTTTTGACTTTAGAGCGCCTTTCTCTTAGGAATTCTTCCAAACAGTTGGACATGGATGCTCGCGTTATTCGACAGAAGTTAGCTTAAAATCTAAAAGAAGTGAATATGAGTGTACGTATTCCTTTCTGTGGGACAAATAACTTTTTCGTGTATTAAACATGTCTTTGTAATGTGTTTTTATAAAGGTGACCATCATCTTGAGTTTCCTGTTCATTCGTTCTACTTACATGAAAAGGGAAATATCATCTCTGCAAGTGTTTTGATGGGTTTTTAAATACAAAAGTAGAAGGTATGTCACTGACACGGTACTCCTGTTCTTTCGATCATCTTCAGGGTTTTTGTTTTTCACTTTCAGCAGAACTTCAAAAGGAGAGGGCGTTACATGCTACAACAAAAGAAATAGACTGCTTGTTATTAATCGATTTACACTGATATTTCTTCATGCTCTACCGAATAGATCTATATACATTGCAATATTTTTTAATAAAATTTAACTGTGTTTCTTTTTATGCAAGTCTCAAGATCAACCATACCCACACAAATTAGGATGGCGACATAAGATCTTTAATGTTCAGATCTACAGCTCCACTTAAAGATGATAATGATCATGAATTAAAATCAATTAAAAAGAGAGCTCGTGACAGAAGTAAAAAATTAACGCCACTGTAGCTGCACCAGCATTTACACAATATCATATGTGTTCACTTTATGTTTCAAGCAAAATTTGGATAGTGAGCAAAACTGTGGTCATTCTAGGTAATTTCATCGAAGTATTGTTCCAAAGGGAAGTACCCTGGGTATGTTGTATGACGTACATATTGCTAATGTGAGCAGCTTTCACTTTTGTCACTAACAATGTACAGGAAGCACTTTCATTGGATAACTGTACCTTGATGTAACTTGTTTGAACAAGCGAGTCTTGGGGTTTAGATAACTTCTGTTGTTTTTAACCTCGAGGCTTCAATTGACCCGGTTCTTGAAACCACCAAACTGGACGATAACATCAGGAAATCTATCTAAACGCGGGAGTATCGTGTTCCTTTTGAAAACTGGGTATATATTACTTTGGTAGCTGTAGTGTAAAATACTTGATAAATACAAGTCACCATGATAGTGTCTCATAAATCTCTACCTGGCGAAATATGCAAAGTGTATCCTTGCAACAACGGAAGTAAGAAACGATCCATTGATTAATTGACAGTATAGGATTTAATCCAAAATACCATCTTTTTGATAATCTGTCTCTATTGTCATTGTAATTAAGGTCAATTATCTGTCACAGAATCAAGTGACAGCAAATATCCCGGACGCCGTGATTCACATCAACGGTTTTAGACATATATGTATGTATGTATGT